>JAZAYU010001063.1:0-95040 GCA_038501625.1 Corbicula japonica | reverse complement strand
ATCTGAATTTGATATAATTGCTCCAGAAATCTCAAATACTAATAAGTTAGGAAATGATAAAAACTGCATTTTGTTTGACATTGCCCCACACTTGCACGACTGTTCAGTGTTCACACCAGTCTCTTTCAATGATTCTAAAAATCTGTGTTTTGGAAAATTAAAAACTGTTGTTATAAAGGACTGATTTTCATTAACAAAAATGAATTACAGTCTGTGCATTGGAAGATATGTGCATACAACACTGTAAACAGCTCCTTTTTCAATGAAGAACAATTACAGTCACGATTTGGAAACAAAAATCGAGTAATACTGTGTATATGTATTCAACCGAAGGTTTTTTGTTTTTCATTTCAAAGTTTTTATGCAAAATCTGACTCAAATGAAATGTTAATTCTAGCTCTGTTCTTTTTGTGTAGCCATTTGATAGAAGATTATGAATAAATCGTTTCCTTTTTGGGCTTAAAGATTCAAATTTTTCATGTTTGTATACTGTATCAAAAATACCAGTTTTGAAAATACTTTTCATTAAATTGTTCATGAATGGTGGAAGTAAAGTATCAGTTCTGTCATAAATTGCTATATATGCAGTCTGAAGCAAAACATCTTCACTTTCTAAAGATATTTCAGAATCATTGCAACATATAAGTTCTTCCTTTGCTTTTATTATAGTCTTATAGTGACCAACATTTGCACTATCACCAAAATGACAAATAGCACTTTTGAAGTTGAAAATTACATTACTGATACTTTCAGCCGGCTTTATGGATAAAACAGGATTCAAAAATATAGCGTTGTGCAGTTTTCCAGAATGGGTATGATTTTCATCGGAATAAAATCTTCATAGCACTATCAACAAAGTTTCTGGTAAACTAAATATTTGTTTGCTAATTGTGTGGATTGTTTCTTCTTTACAAATGGAACAAGCCATCTTTCTTTCCTCAGAACACGAGTAATTATCCAAAAGTGTCTGAAGTGACAAATTTGAAAGTCCTTTTTGAAGGGGGATAAAAATAACTTGACCTTCATTTACTTCTTTAATATGGGATTTTTTACATTTTAAACAAGTATGTTTATAAGAACTTTCAATATTATCTGAAATTATATTAGACATATCACTAATAACTGAACTTATGAATTCTTGAGCGTCTTGTTGACAATTTTTAGTGAAGTTTGGAACAACTGAACAAACTTTGTTGATGGCACGATGTAATAAAATATCTGGAACTGATCTGCCTTGATTAGAATGAGAACACATGCATTTCCAAATATCTGTTATATATTCCATTGCTAAAAATTTGTCACTTGGATCTATAAGATGAACATTGTTATTTTCCATATAGCTTATCCTTTTTTACTTAGTTTGCTTACCAACATTGATTGCATCACTGAATTGAACCAACAAGTTGTTCCAAAATTTGCCAACTTGCAGACTGTTTGAATATTGGTTTCTACCTTTGGCAGAAATTGGTACCTTTTTAGTCTCTTGCTATTAGTTCCTAAATCTACAAGTTTTTTTGTAGAACATAAGGAGCTTGTACTGGTTTCTAACTTGATTTCTTTCTTGGGAGCTTGTTGGTATTTGCCTATTTTAGATTGGTTTTCCAAATTTGATGACTGAACATTTCTCTTATTCCATTGCTCTTCAACAAGAGTAGATTTTCTTTTTACTTTTAAAGACACTGTTTTCAAAGAATCATTGCAAATCAGTCTGCGTTTTCTCTGTTTTTTACAAGGTTTAAGACTATCCATAACAGCAAGTTTTTGAATTGAGATAGTATGGTTCTTTAGTATCTCAGAAAATTTATCTAGTCTAAGTTTTGATCGCCTGTTCAAATAAATCTCTTTTAAAATTCTGAATCTGTTTTCGATAAGACTGTTTGTTCGTGGAAACTGATGACTTTCAAGTATTTTGTTTATATTTTCTTGCACAATTGATGACCCAAGAGGAAATATAGGCAAAATACGATCAATTAGATACTTTAAAAAAATCTCACAGAACCATTTATTACATGATGCATCTTCAGCTTGTTGATTTAAAAAGTGTTTTTCTGAGAGACTATAAATTTTCCTGGATAGCTCTTTGAAAGGTGAGACTGACCCAAGTAGCTGATAGTCTTCTTCTATAAAAAGGTTAATTATACGCATATCAGGAATCGCCACATTCAGAAAAAACAGCCTCCCCACACAGTCAAGAAGAAGAGAGGGTGAGAGAGCATGGTTAATAAAATGATCAGTTTCAAAAAAGACACCACTAACAATAAACAAAAATGAGAACCCGAGGGGTTACCGCCTTGGAACGGTCAGTGGCAAATCAAATTGTTACTGGGGGTTTAAACCAGGTTCTAGGGTGCACCAACCTCACACTTTCCCCTACAGGTTCTCATATCACAAAACAAGTACAAGTTGTCTTGGTGAAAAGACTCCAACCCACTTATCGGCTTAACAACGTTGCATGCAAAAGCACACAAACATATAAAACATAAGAAGCTAAGAGCATTGCAAAGCAGAAGGGGCGGGTACTCATTGATCTTACCGAGACCAGAGCTCCTGGAGTAAAATCAGCAAGAAAACGATGACAGGGATAAAAGAAACAAATCGAGCTTCTAGGTTCTTTTAAGAAAAGATTTCCCCATTAACCTTCATAAACTCTTAAACCCCTGCCACCGTCGTGCAACCAAAGAGGTAAGCATAATGATCAACTGTAGAATGGTTAATCACCAGGCCTGCAGAGCGCTGTAAAATATCATGTTGGTGACCTTTCTTTTTAAATTTACAGATGGTTTTTACGAATAACCGGGAGAAATTAACACTGCCTTTTATCTTTTTAAGTTTATAAATTAAATCTCCATAAAAACCGGCTGTGAAATACCTTGTTGCAAAAGTGATTTTAAACTGCATCTGTATTTATGAATTAAATCTGGGTATCGGCGATAAAACTTGCAAAAGGTTTTCCTTAATTTGTTATACCGATAACCTTGCTTTAAAAGTTTTTCTGTAATGCAAAGATTACGTTCATTGAAATCATTAACATTAAAGCATTGGGATTAACAGTCATTTCATGTCCTAATTCATTTTCAAAATCAAATGTAGTTATGCTTAAATCAATTGCAGATGTATCAAATTTGTTAATTTTACTTAATAGTCTTTCAACATAGAAACTACTCTTAACAGAAAGGTATTTTGAACCAACTGCAATGAAAATATCAAATAGTAACTCCTTTAAATCATTTAAAGATGAACAGTGAATTAAAAGTCCAATTGTATACAAGAAAAAGGGAATTTTTTTATTACTAACATCTTTTTGTGAAAGAAAGCGTTTCACAGTTTTCATGAAATGACTTGTACATAAATGCAAAACTGTCTTTTTCATTTCTGTAAGTGATGCTTTTCCCTCAGCTATTTTAAAAGTTCTATGTAAGTACTGCTCAAGATTTTCATTAATAAATTCTTTCAGAGCAGCAAGAATAAAAACCATAGACTGATCACTTACTATTGTTTTAGGGTAGATTAATGACCTAGAATGTCCAAATTTTTTCTTTTGTGCATGTCTAAAAGATTGCAACCAATCAAGTATTACTGGTAAACTTTGGTTTTCTGATATCATTGATGTTACTGGAATTCCCATTTTTCCTTTAACTGGATTATTTATAGCCATTTCATAATATAAATATCTTTTACCATCATCATTATTCCTAACAACACTGCCTGTGGCATCCCAAAACAATGAAGATTTGTTTGCCCTATCATTAAATATTTCAAGACCATGATCAGACCAATACAGTATATACATAGGATAGACTGATATTTTTTGAAAGAAACCTCCAGTTATTTCTTTGTTCATTTGATCTTTTAATGTTATTAAACTTTTTATTAAATCAGCATCTTCCCTACCTACTTGACGTGATTCTGATGCAATTTGTGCAAATACTTTTGAATTATTGCCAATACCATCTCTATTACCCGAGATTAACTGTTCTGGAGTACATTCATTAAATTTATCAAGGTACATAGCCAAAGGTTTTACACCTAATTTAAACTTATTCTTTAAATTTTCCCTGCCTTTACCTGATATGTGTCTTGAATGTTTTTCTTTAATGTCATGCTTTACATTACTAGAATAATGTATTTGGACTAAATCTTCTTTAAACATTTTTAAACTGAATTTGCACTGGCAATCAATAAATTTACAATGACCAGCAGCAATAAAAATTGGGCCATCAACCCTTTTTTTACGAATATTAGCAACTGATACTCTATGATAATCAAAGTTAAAGACACAGTATGGGTTACTTTCCTTCAGACAATTAATGAAATAATCTTGCCATGAATTTCTCTTAAAGCAACGCTTATTTTTTTCTAATACAAGTTTATTCCACACATCAGGATTAAATGAACATGATACACTGCTTGGTAACTCATAAGTAAAAAATCTTTCTGGAATCTCTATTCCTAATACTGATGACATAGTATTTTTTGAAAACAAACTGGAATCAGACTTAGATTCACAGTCATCATAAATTTCTGAGCTTTTGTATTCTTCTTTATTCTTTTTTTCAGCTAGAAGGTCACATAATGACAAAATTAGTTCAACCATTTGTTTTTTTAGTTTGTGTCCTACTTCATCCTTTTTAAAATGAAAACTATCAAGCATGTCTAAGTTTTTGTCAAGTAAACCATCAAGTTTTAAATATTCATTTTCTACACATGCATCACCATTTTTGTAATTGAACTGATCCACATTGAGTTTGATGTTTTTAATATCATCCCATATCTTGCTTAAAGATTTAATATCTGAATTATTGTTATGCGATGATTTGAAAACATTGCTTAAATTACTGACATCTAACATATTTGTATGTGGTTTTTCTTTGCTGAATTTATCTACACTGTCTTTTTCTAAACAACCAGAAGTACAAAAGTCTAATTCATTTATGCTATCTTGAATATTCAGAGAAATATTGGGGCCATTAGAATGTTCTTTATTTACTAAACCTTTATAACTACCTTTTACTGAAGTTGGTGGAATACTTATTAAATTTTCTGATGACAAAAGTTCAATATTCTCACTTGCAGAATTTTGGCTCTTAATTAGCTCAGTGTTCATTAATATTGTCTCTTTGTTTAGAAGCAATGTATTATCATTTGAAATATTATCAGTTGGATCATTTTCATTTTTACAAAGGGTTTGAGAGTTTTCAGCTGTTGTTTTCAACTCATTATTTGCATTATCAGAAACAATCTTTGTTCTTTGATTAAAACTTGTACTTTTCAGTAATTTATAAAGTGCCCCTTTAACTGACAACATACCTTGTTTATACTTACAATTCTCCATTCCACAAATGAATTTAACATTTTTTCCACTAACAAAATTTTTATTTAGTTTAAGTTTTGGGCCACAAATACATTTGTAGTGGTACCACTGGTTACAAGCATCGCATTTAGCCATAGCACCACCTTCTTCCCAATTTTTGTTTGTTGCATTGCACACACAGTACGTCTCATCAGTGTTATTATTTTCTTTTTTATAAAATGTGTCTGAAAATTTTCTTGCAGGCTTGATTGTACGCCTTGGCTTTTCAATTAAATTTACTGGTTGTGAAATTTGTAACTTGTTTAATTGACCCTTCTCACAGGCCATATCTGAAAGCTTGTTTCTTGCGAAATAAGTTTGCAAACGTTTTCTGTTAGGTTTTGTATTCTTCATTTTCAACAAGTCACAAGCTTCCCCATATGGTCCGTGAGATGAGAGGTTCTTTATATTTCCGTCATTAATCAATGAATTCAAAATAGTAATTGAAGATCTTAATGATTTCTTTTTGTTTTTACCTTTTGTTTTGTCTGGGCCACCACCAGTCAGGGTTTCCCTACGGCCACCAGTCAGCTGTTCTCTAGGCTACAATCAACCATATAACAATATTAATTATCTCTTTACTCCACAGATACACTGATTGCTAATATTAATCAAGATCAGCCGGCCCAATTATGCCGTCTCATCAGGATCTACACTGTTTAATTTTAAACTCATTAACTTATTTCTAAACCAAGATGCCACCAGTGCAGATCCAGGTCAGATGGCATGGATGTGACAGCTGGGCTGGATCTTCCCTAGTTGCACATGTGTAAGAATGTTAATTTATGGAGGAAAGGGTTAAATAAGCACATTTGAACTGGTACAATTTAATCAATTGCTGGCAAAATTATTGTATTACATTGTTTACTGTAACCTGGCTAAGGTTAAGTTAGTACCCCACTTGTACTATCTTGCAATAGAGCTAGCCTTAAGGCAACATGGTAGAGCGTCGGACTTGCAGTTCATATCCATATTATGTTAAGAAATTTGAAAGTTTTTAAGGAGATTTAGGAAATGATGTAGATCCATTGTTTGAAGTTGATATCCATATTAGTTCAAAGTGCATACAAACTTTGAAATGTGAGCAAGATAGCTTTCAGCTGAACTAGCAAAATGCTTAAAATACTATTATTATATTTTTGCAAACATGATGTTCAAAATATGTCATACTCACATGGAAAATACATGAAGAGGGCCTCACTATAACCGTTGCTTGTACAGCATCAATCCTCACTCTTCTGAAACAGCAAAGTTCTTAATTTCAATCAGTGGTTAAAAAAATCAGAAAAAAATCTTTTTCTACAGAAAAAATTGGGTGCAAAAGACAACTAAAAGTTATAAAATATGCAAGTTGACAAAGTCAGTTGGTATGAACAAACGGTATCTTTGTTTCTGTCACTGACATTTAAGTCATTTATTTAATAGTGAGATTAATTAAACAGAAAGGCTGACATTATAGACTGATTATGTAGTGGATAAATTCAGTTATGTTTTGTCATTAAAATGAAATTATATTTTCAAAACTAGTACAGTATCTGCAATCAGTTGAACAAACACCTAACAAACAGTAACAAATAAACACCAAAACATTCCTTCAATTAACATTTTCTTTGTAATTGTCTAGCCTGTATTTATTTTGCCTTTTTGGAGAAAAGCTATTTGATAGCAGTAACTAACTAAAAAAATACAACCATCAAGGGCATCAGTGTATAAAATTGAAGAAATGTTTTAGTGTTCTAAATAATTATTAAAGCAGTATGATAGCATGTATAATATGGTGTTACTTTCTTCACTAGATGGGTGTTCAGTTGAAAACTTGTGACCATCTCTGGGTCATGTACTATGTCGCAATAAAAATGAATATACAATAGAGGCATAATTCCATCTCGACCTGAAGAACTTGGCATCATCAAATGCATGTTGTAATGTTGAAAGTTTGATGAAGAAATATTGAAAAATGGCTAAGTAATAGCCCATGTCAAGTTTTTGCACTAAAATCCAAGTACAAAAAAGAATGACTAGGAACAAAGATAATTTTTGAAATAATAACCATTTCCTCCCTATATATATATATTTTGCACATATTCAATTAGTGTAGATCTGTATCAGCTGGCACATCCATGCTGTCGGATCAGGATCTGCACAGGTCACATTTAGGTAGGAAATAACCTATCAAATCCAAAAATGAACAGTTTAAATCCTAATCAGAAGACACAGAGGTGCTGGCTGATCTGGATCTAAACTGTTAACCCATGCAAGAAAGTTGTATCTATAAAGGAAAGGGTTAACATTTCAATTTTATATACAAATGCAAAACAGGAAATATTACAACCCATAACAAAATTACCCATCATCTGGCTGTTCAACTTGCTGTAACATAATAGTATTGCTTATGAACATTACTTGCTTCAGAGTCAGTCTTAAACTAGAATGTGTCCTCGGACACTCATGCCCCCACAACTACAAGAACATTTGTAACAATGGGCCATAATTATAATAAAGAATAGTCTCAGGAAAAATTATTTTCTTTGAGGGAGTTGATGCCACATGATTTGGGGGATAGATGTATGGCTGAAATACAGAAGAGTGCAACTCGATATGTATCTGAATTTGTGGAGACATATAAAATACAAGACGCCACTGCACCCTGATTTTTTTTCTTCTCACAATTTTAAATGCATTTACCTTCTTAATAATTTGAATAATTAAGACACCATAGTATTATTCTGCCCTTTAAAGTCTTGACAAAATGTGGTAACAAATAGATATTTCAGTCTTTTAAACTTACAGCAATTAAAAATTCCTATATATTATGCAGACTGACAGCAGCAATCTGGGAGGTTATCAAATTCAACTAGCTTTGTCCGATATCATATAAGTATTTCACAACCTGACTCTGGAAATCTACTGCAAGAACATTTTATTTCCCTAGCAATTTTCACCAACAAAACCAAGTTATGCCAATTTTACAAATTATGCATTTTTGCAACCATTGAAAGTTACTTTACTAGCAAAGTAATATTTTCAAACATTTCTTTAACCAGCTAAATTGTAACTGATTTGTCTGATTTTGAACTTATACCTGAGGTCTAGCAACCTTTGCTGGCACCTGCCATTCCCCTTCCTGGAACTCAACTGCTGTCCTCTGAAAACAAATTGAGAACTTACCTATTTAATAAGAACCTTAAAGGGGAAAATGAAAGTATTAATGTCTGTTTGCATAAAATATACCTGTCTGCTATAACCGTTATTATATCTGCAAATGCACATCTTCTACTTTAAAACTTTTAAGTAGGTGGTAGAAGCAAAATGATTTGAATGAAAAATTAAACAGGTGCCAAGCTGTGCTTTAGTTTTGATACAAAGCTCTAAATAAACAATAACATATACTTCATGTGCACGTAATGATAAAGTACAGAAACAAGGCATGTAGAAATTAAATTAGCTTGAAAATAAAGTTTTGTTCCTGAAAATTACTCAATATTAACAGTTATGAAAATACTACCTTGGCTGAATGCCTGGCAAATCTCTGATCCTGCAAAAAAAATTAACAATCATTTATTACAAATGTTTACCATAAATAAATATCAGAGACAGCTGTATATCCAGTCTTGTTGACTTTAATGTAGTTGCAAAAAAGGAACAGTGAGGATTTTATTTAAGGGCTGTAATTGCTACAACTTATATATTAGTCCCACATAATTACTTCGTCTTTTATATAAAGCTAAGAATTATGTATGGTACTGAACATGGAAATTTGTATTATTGTCTGTGCTTTTAAAGATGTGTTAACACTTTCTGATTCATTAGATTATTTCTGACAATGATGCAAACAGTGTAGATCCTAATCATATGGTACATATGAGCCAGCTGATCTGGATCTATACGATAAACAACATTATATACACAGGAAAGTGTTAAATCCTCGATGAAACACATTTTCTCTCAGATGTTTCAATTCTAAATCTCAAATCATTTATCATTTATAGTTAGGAAGTTATTAATCCTAAATTAAAACAACATTCTTACATAAATGGGCTGCTCAAGCAAGATCTTGATTTCTTTAGGGGCGTCCGAAAACTCTCCAAAGCTGAACTCCTAAAAAGATGAACATTCATATTGCAACTGTGATAATAATATTTTGATGTAAAAAGTACTGACCTATTTACCCGAGGAGTTAAATTTTAATAAATAAACAAGATATGGAAAAAAATAAAACTGGTTGGCCATAGAGGGAACATTGAACTGGATATTGTAATTAATTTCATGTATTTTTTATTTATTTGAGTAGAAAGTGCTTTATTTGAGTAGAAAGTGCTTTATTTTGACACACGGATTAGACAACATAAATAACATTTATTACTTTTCTAACAAAATTCATTTTCTTTCAACAATTGTCCATGTTATCATCAATATTTATAATATAACAACAGTATTTTAGAAAATTGTTAAAAAAAACATTAATTTTATTTTCACACCTCATCATTGTCATGATATGATATCTAGTCACTATCTGGGGAGATGTGTAAGCAGATGGAAAGCTCAGTCGGGAGAGCACTCACCCTGTTAGAGAGGGGTTCGAGTCCAGGTCAGGCTTTCTTTCTCACCCTGTGACATTTGGCACCCAACGGGAGACCTTGACAAAATTGAATAGTTAGTCTAAGATGCCTGCAATTGTTTATATACCCTCTGGAATTCGAGGGCTAATTTTCTATTTTCGGGAATAAGTTGTGGTAAGAATCTAGTCTCTATCTGGGGAGAAGATGTGCAAGTGGTAGACAGAGAGCACTCGCCCTGTAAGCGAGGGGTCCCGGATTCAAGTCCCGGTCTGACTGCACATTCTTTCCCACCCTGTGACATTTGCTGCCCAAGGTGGGCCAGTGATAGCTAGCAGGTTCGGCCAACAGCCTGTAAAAGAAAATTAATTACACATAACTCTTTCGAATTCAATAACGAATTTCCAAATATGAGGGGTGTATGTCATGATAAGAATCAAGTCACTGTCTGGGGAGAAGATGTGTAAGCTGATGGATAGCTCAGTCAGGAGAGCACTCACCCTGTAAGGGAGGGGTCCCAGGTTCGAGTCCCTGTCTGGCTGCACATTTTTTACACCCTGTGACATTTTGCGCCCAACAAGGGACCGTGACAACAATGCATGGTTAGTCTAAGATGCCTGCTTTGGAATTCGTAGACAAATTTCCAATAGGACCCCCTTGTTTGAGTCACGCGTGAGAGCACACGCCCTGCAAGCGAGGGGTCCCGGGGGTTCAAGTCCAGGTCTGGCTGCACATTCTTTCTTACCCTGTGACATAATCATCAGAACTGTATGTTGTGCAAGTGAATTACCTTAATAAATCAAATATTAAATAAGCCATTAATAATGTAATTGTATAAATACTAAAAGACTAAAAATATTTGTAAATTCATTGTATGGGGAGGACCGTTATAAATATGCTGAGAACTTGTGACCCAATTACAATTGCTGTATTTTGGGGGCAATAAATATGTTTTAATCAATCATATTCAGTAACTTAGCACTAGGACTCTAACGAGCGTGTGTCAGGTCATAACAAAATTCACCGCTTAATCAAAGGATTTCGACAAATATTTTATATTCTATAACAGAAAAATTCAAAGAACTTGAGTTTCATTCATGGTTAAAGTTGTTATTTCGTTTTACCATGGTAATTTTCAACAAACTGCTACACGATACAAAATACTGAGTAATGGCCGCACTTGCAAGAGTGTCTTGTTTGCGCATGCTCGAAGCCATTATTTTTTTAAGTAAGGATGCACATACCAGTATGATAGCCACTTACTCGAACTGGCCATGTAGAAATTATGAAATATGGCATATTATGAAGATATTTTGGCATTTATCAAGCCTAAATTAATTATAGATACAGGTTTTGTATTTTCAAGGTATTTGGAATATATTTATTTAATAACTATTAGAAACCAAAAGCAGCCAGGTGATGATCAGTGTGATGCAGGGGCTTGAATTCGAAACTAGGGAAATCCTGTAAAGTAATCTGTTTCCGCGTCAGATATTCAGTTGCATGTTTTTGGATTTATTTTGCGGAAAATCGGTATGGATGACAGCTATTTGCTATATTCTTTTCTGAATCTGCTGTTTCAGCTGGACTGAAAGCAACCATTTCTGTGAGTTGTCGGTTGGACATTAATATTATGCAAGATTTAAGGTTTCGTGATTTTTGCCCCAGTCGACTGGGCAAAAGTGATGCTTGGACTGTGTTTCAGTGTTCCTTGGATTTTTTTTTCAGGAGTTCTTCATAGCCTGAATTTGTGTTGCCTGAGTATATAGCCATATGTTTACAGTAAACACTGATTTCTGTTTCAGGTTGTTGTTCTGGATTGATTTCATAGACTAGGTACAGAGTGTGTGTCGGAAACTGTGAAATTAGGACCGGTTACTGGCGTCAGCCGCCTTAAGGAAAAGTGTTGATTTACAAATATTGTCAGGTATGGCATTTTAAAGCTTAAAATGTCTGTCCAGAATGAGTATTACACAAAACGATCAATTTTATGTCTGCTTTATTTAAAATAAAATGTCTGGCAGTCAGCATTAAGGGAAGGTAACTCAGACTTGATGGTATGCTGAGATGTCTGGTTCAAAGTCCTGTATATTTTTTTCAAGTAGAAAGTCTGAAATTTGTCGCTTTTCTTCAAGGCATTATTTCTTATGTTACGAAAGAATGTTTCGCATGCAAAAAATAATCTTCAATCAACATTTTTGTCGTTTCTCTCTTTTTAAGCAGGGGACAGCCAATTTTTGTCGTCCGAGCGACTCTGAAATTGTCGCTGTTGGTAAAAACCACTAAAAATGTCACATCCGATTGAATTTATGTCAGACAGACTTTGTACCAGAAATGCAGTAGCTACTCAGGTGCTTGTAGCAAGCATGCCATAGCTCTTTTAAATAATAGCTGGCTTTGACTATGTACATATTATGGATTTACCTAAATGGGCACTGTAATGCATGTAAACTTTGATGACAGGTATTTCAAGCATGTCACCAAACAAGTTACAATATAACATGAAAGAGTACAAATACATGTTGAGACAGTTGACTGGGCAGATTTTAACATCATTAGTATCAGTAAAGTGGTCTGCAGAGGTGTTTGAAGCAATTCAGTATCCAAGAGCCTGTCAGGGTATCAGAAAAATGCCAGACTTTATGCAGTTGCTTATTTTTGATCACCCAGCAGAGCTGTTTAGACCTAACAATGGGCTTATTTTGAATGATTTTCAGCAAAGTGAATGTGGATGGTGCTTGAAAAACATCAGAATGTCACACTGGTACTAATTGAAATATGAATTTTAGCAAATTGTAAATAGTCACTGTTGGTAAATGAGGTAATGTGCAATTTCTGTACAAATAATGCACATTTTTCATAAATACTGTCTTGACTTAAATTGCCATATCTGACTTGAATATGCATTCAGGTGTATGATTTTAGTCTTATTTTGTTACAGTTAGTCTGCAGAATTGATGCAACTCTAAGATATATGTTAAGTCAATTGTGTGTCTCTTTAAGGATGCTCATACCAGTAAGATAGCCACTTACTCGAACTGGCCATGTAGAAATTATGAAATAGGGCATATTATGAAGATATTTTGGCATTTATCAAGCCTAAATTAATTATAGACACAGGTTTTGTGTTTTCAAGGTATTTGGAAAATATTTATTTAATAACTATTAGAAACCAAAAGCAGCCAGGTGATGATTAGTGTGATGCAGGGGCTTGAATTCGAAACTAGGGAAAACCTGTAAAGTAATCCGTTTCTGCGTCAGAAATTCAGTTGCATGTTTTTGGATTTATTCTGCGGAAAAGCGGTAGGATGACATCTATTTGCTATATTCTTTTCTGAATCTGCTGTTTCAGCTGGACTGAAAGCAACCATTTCTGTGAGTTGTCGGTTGGACATTAATATTATGCAAGATTTAAGGTTTCGTGATTTTTGCCCCAGTCGACTGTGCAAAAGTGATGCTTGGACTGTGTTTCAGTGTTCCTTTGATTTTTTTTCAGGAGTTCTTCATAGCCTGAATTAATGTTGCCTGAATAGCTTAAAGCCATATGTTTACAGTAAACACTGATTTCTGTTTCAGATTGTTTTTTCTGGATTGATTTCATAGACTAGGTACAGAGTGTGTGTTGGAAACTGTAAAATTAGGACCGGTTACTGGCGTCAGCCGCCTTAAAGAAAAGTGCTGATTTACAAATATTGTCAGGTATGGCATTTTAAAGCTTAAAATGTCTGTCCAGAATGAGTATTACACAAAACGATCAATTTTATGTCTGCTTTATTTAAAAAAAATGTCTGGCAGTCAGCATTAAGGGAAGGTAACTCAGACTTGGTGGTATGCTGAGATGTCTGGTTCAAAGTCCTGTATATTTTTTTTTCAAGTAGAAAGTCTGAAATTTGACGCTTTTCTTCAAGGCATTATTTCTTATGTTACGAAAGTATGTTTCGCATGCAAAAAATAATGTTCAATCAACATTTTTGTCGTTTCCCTCTTTTTAAACAGGGGACAGCCAATTTGTGTCGTCCGAGCGACTCTGAAATTGTCGCTGTTGGTAAAAAACCACTAAAAATGTCACATCCGATTGAAGTTATGTCAGACAGACTTTGTACCAAAAATGCAGTAGCTACTCAGGTGCTTGTAGCAAGCATGCCATAGCTCTTTTTAATAATAGCTGGCTTTGACTCTGTACATATTATGGATTTACCCAAATGGGCACTCTAATGTATGTAAACTTTGATGACAGGTATTTCAAGCATGTCACCAAACAAGTTACAATATAACATGACAGAGTACAAATACATGTTGAGACAGTTGACTGGGCAGATTTTGACATCATAAGTATCAGTAAAGTGGTCTGCAGAGGTGTTTGAAGCAATTCAGTATCCGAGAGCCTGTCAGGGGATCAGAAAAATGCCAGAATTTATGCAGTTGCTGATTTTTGATCACCCAGCAGAGCTGTTTAGACCTAACAATGGGCTTATTTTGAATGATTTTCAGCAATGTAAATGTGGATGGTGCTTGAAAAACATCAGAATGTTACACTGGTACTAATTGAAATATGAATTTTAGCAAATTGTAAATAGTCACTGTTGGTAAATAAGGTACAGTTCAATTTCTGTACAAATAATGCACATTTTTCATGAATACTGTCTTGACTTAAATTGCCATATCTGACTTGAATATGAATTCAGGTGTATGATTTTAGTCTTATTTTGTTACAGTTAGTCTGCAGAATTGATGCAACTCTAAGATATATGTTAAGTCAAAAATGTATGTCTCTTTAAGGATGCACATACCAGTAAGATAGCCACTTACTCGAACTGGCCATGTAGAATTTATGAAATAGGGCATATTATGAAGATATTTTGGCATTTATCAAGCCTAAATTAATAATAGATACAGGTTTTGTGTTTTCAAGGTATTTGGAATATATTTATTTAATAACTATTAGAAACCAAAAGCAGCCAGGTGATGATCAGTGTGATGCAGGGGCTTGAATTCGAAACTAGGGAAAACCTGTAAAGTAATCTGTTTCCGCGTCAGAAATTCAGTTGCATGTTTTTGGATTAATTTTGCGGAAAATCGGTAGGGATGGCAGCTATTGGCTATATTCTTTTCTGAATATGCTGTTTCAGCTGGACTGAAAGCAACCATTTCTGTGAGTTGTCGGTTGGACATTAATATTATGCAAGATTTAAGGTTTCGTGATTTTTCATGAGTTCTTCATAGCCTGAATTTATGTTGCCTGAGTAGCTTATAGCCATATGTTTACAGTAAACACTGATTTCTGTTTCAGGTTGTTGTTCTGGATTGATTTCATAGACTAGGTACAGTGTGTGTCGGAAACTGAACTTTGGACCGGTTAATGGCGTCAGCCGCCTAAGTAGAATACACACGACTGCGCATGCCCAACTTCATATCCGTTCGCGAGGCGCTATTGCTTGCTGTTAGTGTTCGCTAGGTTGGTTTTAATTGGTTGCATTGTTATTTCCATGCAGCGTTAAAGCGCAAATTAACGATAATCATTTAGCACTTTTTTGATAGCTTAATAATGCGTATAACCGTTCAGATCCGGACAAGCCAAAAATTGATTGAAGGTAAGAGAGCGTGTACCTACCGAAATCTTTATTTCCAATAGATAATTCCCTTCAAATTAATTGAAAAGACGTCTTAATACTTCATTTGAAATCTGTCTCTTATATATAAAATATTAAAATAAATATTCAATAACAAGGTACCAATTTTAGATATGCAACATACCAAATTTAACCAAAAATATTCAGGATTTAGAGGATACTAATTGTCGGTCCTAAGACGCATGCAAAAGGATAGTGTAAAGGCAGATGTTCGATTGATTGATATATAGAGAAGACGTTTACCGGAAAAGACAGTGATGTAGATAATTATGTTTCTTGTATACAAAATTTATAATTTTTTTCAGGACATGTAGAAATACTGCAGTTGTTTAAGTATCGTCAAACTGGATGAATATGTACTGACATGAATGCCTCCTAGGTCATAGCGGTACCATAGAACTTTCCACAGTCGATGCGTATTTGAACACTTAACAGACATAGTCAGTATTAATTACCAACGTTCATATAGTGTAATTCTAGTTAGGTCCGCAAAACAGGTCAAATCAGGTCAGTGACCTTTAGGAGACGGTAAGAAATGTATTCGTATGTTGATGCATTTATTAATTTCACTTGAACTTTGTGCTGATCACATTGATTGTTTTGTTATTGTTAAGGCGACTTTCTCTGAAACTGTTACAGCGAAAAATAATTTGTTTTTAATTAATTCTGTGACCAAAATATTGGCATTATGTCACTGTTTTAAATGTGTTACACAAGTATTCCTTCTCAGCCGGAAAATTACTTCAAATGGTGGTGGTCTTATAGTTTATTCTAAAAGCTCGCCACTAACAGAAAATGTTATTGCTTTTGTTGTCTACTTTATTGTAACTGTTAAAATAATGCTATTGTTTAAGCATTGACTTAAGACCGAACTTGATCAGTGACACAGTGTGTGTATATGGGGTCAGACAATAGGGTTAGGGGTTTCGCGTTTAAGTTCAATTTTGATTTCATTCATGGGTACGTTCATGTAATTCTCACTAATAGACGATCTATTTATTCTCGAATAACAAAACTATGTAAGCTTCGTTTTAACAGAGGAAAAAGAAAAATATTTAAAGTATAAAGGTGGTAGAGCTTCATTTACAAACTGACGAAACCATAATTCAAACAGAAACCTGAGATAAAACTTTTTTGCAAAGTCGGGATACATTATGGCTGAGTCGGGACTGGTCAGTTCGCGTCGCTCCCTGGTAAATCAAAGTCGACCTGCATATACGTGCTTGAAAAGACAGCCACTGCTACTGCAGCTTTTTTAAGAGATCAGTTTATGAATTGCAGATAGCCAAGATAAAGTTCATGCTATAGTCCACAGACCGGGTCGAAGATAATGAATTCCATGAAACACAATTATTCCAAGTATTCTAAAGTTTAAACTGATATTGTTACTCGTATTCACTTAAGCTTTCTATCCAAACGTTCAAACGGTTAATCATACGTTTTGTGTTTATCTGCATCATTTCTCTAAAAAATTATCCAAGTGAAATTGTAAAGCTGAGACATTTTCAACAGTCTAGCAGTCTATAGATATAAAAATGTGAATCAGTACATTTTTCGGCTTTGTTTTGGGATGCATTATTTAATTTTATGTTGAAGATAAATTCGAACTAGCAGTCGAGATATAAAATATTTAATCAAAAATGGCACGTGCAAAATGCATTCTTTGATGCCAGCTTGTAAAACAAACACGAGCATTGGTACTTCACCAGCACAGCCTTGTTTACTATTTTGTTCGTTTTGCTGAAGAGGGTTGTCACTTGGAAATTTCATTTAAAGGTTGCATTATACCAAAATAACGCAGTATTCCTCCGTGGTCTATATAGTCCGTTTTAATATATGATAACTTTTTCTCTTCATCCGAGGGCCTCATATTTGCAGGGATTACATGTCAGGAAAAGAAACGAAAGCAATTTCATCCCTATATCTTGTTTGTTCGAGCCTATATCTTGTTTGATAAATGTGGACTAGTGCCGGAACAGCGGATATATATTAGTGACATCGTATTTTCGATTCCGCGTTTAAAGTATGGTCTGTTCGGTTAGAGATCTAATTTTCTTACAAGTAATTTACCTCCTGTGCGTTTTGAATAGATGGAATGCAGATCTTCGCACCAAAATATTGTTGTCTAGGAATTAAGATGATAGAAATCATATTTAATTGGCGTTGAATATTGGGAATTTGAGCCCTATGGGAATAAGAAATACTTTGGTTGAACCTACATAAAGTTCCATATTAAAGCCATTTGAAAGGAACATAACGAAACAGGAGTTATTATTCATGTTGTCATTGGATCTGTTCATGCAGATAATGTATTCAAACAATTAAGATAATACGGAGAGAACTTTCAAACTTATAGGCAACATTATGTTTCATGTTAAAGCCTTTTCAAAAGGGGGATAAATCAAAAATAGGTTAATCGATTTTGTTGTCAGAGATGGCGTCGTTTTTGCAAACGATGATATATTTCAATTATGATGTTAATAGGAAAATGCCTTCCCTGTTATAGACACATTAAGTTCCATATTTAAGTCATTTGAAAGGTATGTAGCAAAAATAATATAACAAGAATGATGGCTTGAGTCATGCAGATGATATATTCTAATTATTAATTTACTAGGTCAAAAACTAACAAACTTATAGGCAACATTAAGTTTCTCATTTAAGTTAAGGGGCTACAAGACAACGATGCCGCAAACAAAGCCACGGACGAAATTCTTAATAAATAACAACATTCCAACGAATTTTTCTACAGAAGTTTAAACTTTAGAGCCGTATTTTGTTTAAATATCATGCTAATGACCGACTAGCTTTTTGGAAAGCTAAAACTTGTAAATATATATGAGCATTCATGTAAACATGTAACATCGTGTAGCGTATCGTTTTAATTGCTGTATAATGGTAAACAAGGGCTTATATCAATTGATGAAAACACTGTTAACTGGGCTTTGGGATATAGCCAACATAATTGTGCTCGTCTACTATTTCAATTTTGTCAGCAAATTTTAGCAGACACACTGTTCGTTGAAAACTGAATGGCCTTGTAAATATTTGGTTCTTTGAACTTTATGTACATACATGCTTTATTGCCAGACATCTTTTTTCCATGTATTTAAACTGTTTTGTACTGCGTCTATTAATGTGTTTTAATTAGTTTTGTTGTAGAATGCTCTGACGACAGGTTTAAATTCACTGGGACACTAAACTCCTTCGTGAAATTATTGTTACGGCCTCCTAGGAAAAGGTCTTTTAATGACGTGTTACGGCCTCCTACGAAAAAGTCTTTTAATGCCGTGTTACGGCCTCCTACGAAAAAGTCTTTTAATGCCGTGTTACGGCCTCCTACGAAAAAGTCTTTTAATGCCGTGTTGCCCTGCTGTGAAATTAAAAAGTTCTATTTAAAATAAAAATAGAACAAGAAACGTGAATTTTAATTAGTGCTTCATAGAAATGACTGAAAGGATTATTACTCGCAGACAGGATGGCAAACCACATTAGCGAAAGGGACTTAAAGATGACACAAGTTTTATCTTTCCAAAAAGCTAGTCGGTCATTAGCATGACATTTTAACAAAAGACGGCTCTGAAGTGTTAACCTCTCTAGAAAAATTTCAATAGAATGATGGTATTTATTTGGAATTTCCGCCATGTAATAAATGTGGTCGCTCGCTCTCGTCACACGTTTTTGTTTCGATTTTAAATGATGTTAAGTTCATTGTATGACAGTGCTTATCAATGTGTCACCTGCAATAGCGTCGTCGTCGTCGGCGGCGGCTGCGTTGTCCTGTAGCCCATAAACTTAAATGTGAAATTTAATGTTGCCTATAAGTTCGTAAGTATTTGACGTATTAACTTAATAATAAAAAATATCTTCTGCATGAATAAAGCCATATCCGACAACAAAAATGATCACTCTTGTTATATTTTTTTGTTATGCCTCAATCAAATTACTTAAATATCGAATTTAATGTTGCCTATAACATTGAAAGTCCTTGTCCTATTTACAATACTTGAAATACATGTATTTCCTCATTTGCATAAACAAAGCCATCTCTGACAACAAGATCGATAACCCCAGTGTCAATATTTTAGAGTTATGCCCCTTTTAAAAGACTTTAATATGAAACATAATGTTGCCTATAATTTTGAAAGTTCTTGTTCTATTTTCTTTATTGTTTGAATACATTACCTGCATGAACAAAGCCATCAGCGACAATAAGAATGATAACTCTTATTTCGTTTTATTAAGAGATATGTTCCTTTCAAATGGCTTTAATTTGGAACTTTATGTAGGTTCAACCAAAGTATTTCCAATTCCCATAGGGCTGAAATTCCCAATATACAATGTCCCTTAAATATGATTTCTATCATCTTAATTCATAGACAACAATATATTGGTGCGAAGATCTGCATTCCATCTATTCGAAAACACACAAGGGGTTAACTTACTTGTTCGAAAAGAAATGATCTCTAACCGAACAGACCATACTTTAAACGCGGAAAAAATACGGTGCCAAAAATATACATCCGCTGTTCCGGCACTAGTCCACCTCTATCAAAGAAGATATAGGGATGAAATAGCTTTCGTTTCTTTTCCTGACATGTAATCCAACAAGAGGCCCTCGGATGAAGAGATAAAAGTTCTCATATATTAAAACGGACTATGTGGTGCAATGCAACCTTTAAATGAAAATTCGAAGTGGCAATCTTCATTTTATTCAGCAAAACGAATAATACAGTACACGAGATAGTGCTGGTCAAGTACCAGTGCACGTGTTTGTATTACAAGCTGTCAACAAAAATGCATTTTACACGTGCCTTTTTCGTTTAAATATTTTCTGTCTCGACTGCTCGAATTTATCTCCAACATAAAATTAAATAATGCATCCCAAACAAAGCCGACAACTGTACTAATTCACTTTTTATATCTAAAGACTGCTAGTCTGTTGAAAATCTCGCAGTTTTACCATTTCACTTGGATAATATTTTGAGAAATGGTGCAACTAAACACAAAAAGTATGATTAACCTTTTGAACTTTTAGATAGAAAGCTTAAGGGAATAACAATATCAGTTTAAAGTTTAGAATACTTGGAATAATTGTGTTTCATGGAATTCATTATCTTCGACCTGGTCTGTGCATTATAGCACGAACTTAATCTTTGCTGTCGGCAATTTATAAACTGATCTCTTAAAAAGCTGCAGTAACATTGTCTGTCTTCTCAAGCAGGTATATGCAAATCGACTTTAATTAGCCAGGAAGCGGCGTAAACTGGCCAGTCCGACTCAGCAATAAAGTATTCTTTCCTTGCCGGTAATTTCTTATCACTCACATGGAATACTTCCAGATTATAACCTTTAAATGGTTGATAAAGTATGGAAATTTTGTAGGCTTCGCTTATATGGATTACCGGTGGCGTCGATATATACACGCAAATAAGACAAATACTGTTTCGCCATTGGTAAAAATTTATCTGAAACGCAAACTTGCAAAAATAAATGTTTGTTTTTTATCTCCTGTTTCTGTTAGAATTATTGTTTCGTCGGCTTGTAAATGAAGCTCAATCACATTTATACTTTAAATATGTGTTCTTTTTCCCCTGTTAAAACGAAGCTTACATAGTGTTATTATTCGTGAATAATTAGATCGTCTATTTCTGAGATTTACATGAACCTGCCCATGAATGAAATCAAAATTGAGCTCAAACATGCAAAACATAACCGCGAAACCCCTAACACTAATATCGGACCCCACATACACACTGTGTCACTGATCTTGTTCGGTCAGAAATCAATCATAAACAATAAAATTATTTTTACAAGTATAGTAAATTAGACAACACAAGCAATCATCATAACATTTTTATGTAAATGGCGATCGTTTAGAATTAACTGTAAGACCACCACCTTTTGAAGAAATTTTCTGGCTGAGAAGGAAGACTTGTGAAACACCTTTATACAGTGACATAATGCCAATATTTTTGTCATAGAATTAATTAAAAACAAATAAGTTTTCTTTGTAAAAGTTTCAGAGTAAATCGTCTTAACAATAACAAAAACAATCAATGTGATCAGCACAAAGTTCAAGTGAAATTAATAAATGCATTCAACATACGAATACATTTCTTTCCGTCTCCTAACGTTCACTGACCTGATTTGACCTGATTTGCGGACCTAACTATGTAAATAAGCATCGCTTGTCTGCTAAGTATACAAATACGCATCGACTGTGGAAAATTCTATGGTACCGCTATGACCTAGAAGGCATCCAGTTTAACTATACTTAAACAACTGCATTATTTCTACACGTCCTGAATAAAAGTATAAATTATGTATACAAGAAACATGATTATCTACATTTATGTCTTTTCCGGTAAAGGGCTTCTCTATATATCAAGCAATCAAACATCAGCCCCTACACTATCCTTTTGCATGCGTCTAAGGAACAGGTGGCATAGTCTAAATTATCCGTTCTGGACCGTGGGTCACTGTTAACCGGTGTTCAGGCTAAAGATCTCAAGTTTGGTCGATTATAATATGTCGGTCATCAGGATGACCGACAAAAACACATTAACAATTCACACATTGTATATTTATATCAAAAATTTAAAATATGCATAACAGGAAAGCCAAGTTCAGAAAACACAGCTTTCGCACTCAGTATTCAAGTAGCGAGAAACCTAGAGCATGTGTTTATAATATGATAGCATATGTTAATGATTTGATCTATTTCAGAAGGACTAAAACAATAAACGAAAATAAATAGGTAAAAGGGGTAATTTGAAAGCTGACGAACAAATAATAAAAATATTGCAGACTCGGTATGAAAGAGCCTGTTCATTTTCAGTAAAGGAAATGAACAATCACGTTCACGATATCTAGCAGCGGGTTGTCACAACTCAATTTTCACACTGACATAGGTATTGTCACATAAATATCGTTGTTGAAATCGTATAATTATAAATCAAAATCAAAAGATTTTTTCGAATCATAAAATTACTGAAATCTACCGAATTATTTATATTATCAACCTCTGTTTTAATTCTAAGTTCATAAGCCAGGGAACCAGCGGATTGAAAAGTCGAGTGTTTTTGTGCTCTGTGGAAAATGTGAAAATTTTACAATATTTTGAAAAGTTTTGTTACAAAAACAAACTACAGACAGAGAAACAGTGAATGTTAATGGAATATGAAAACTATATTTGGATTTAGTTAAATCAGAGTGTTTAAAACAGAAATAAACATGTAGTTTTGAAACGCCATAGTGAAGTCTAGTGATAAATGGATTTATATGAGGATTATATCGCTGTAAGTTAAGTTATATTGTAATGTACTTAGTTCAGTATAGGATGAGTGAAGATTGTAAAACGTACAAAGCGGGAACCCAGGTCAACCAGGTAGACAATCTACGCTCAAATAATTTTCAACTATACTGCGCATAATATATAGCGAGACAAAAACACTCATGTCAGAAATAAATACAAATTCAGAAAATTTAGAAAACAAATACGAACAAGACGAAGAACACGATATTGAAAAGAAGAGGAAACGAGCACCTCTTAGCAGCGCAAGTAGTGCCCTCAAAAATAGCATTTTAACAAGTCCAGAGGAGAAAAAGAAACAAAAACAAAAGACAAAAAAGAAGAAAAAGGGTGATAAATTAGAGAGTCAAGAAAGCAAACTAGACAAAAAACAAGATATTGAACGAGAACAAAAAATGCAGAGTGAAAAACAGCACAGTTATCAAGTGCAATCAAACCAAGAAGATATGGCAAAAATATTCCGTCAGCTCACTGATTTGAATGCAAAAATGTCAACGATGATTACTAAAGAAGACGGGAGTTTAAGATCCATTATAAAAGAAGTTTTTTCACAGATGAAAGATGAGTTCTTGAATTCGGTTTCGCACAGAATTGACGTCTTAGAAGGTAAACTTTTTGAAAAAGAAAGTGAAAATGACAGATTGCAATGAGAAGTGAAAAAACTAGAAAGAGAGTTAGAAAATCAAAAAGATGAAAATGAAAAAATGAAGAGTGAAATGATAAAAGGTGAAGACAGTGTGAACGAAAAAATGAACCACTTAAAGCAGTATAGTAGGATTAACAACATCCGAATAGATGGTATTCCTGAAGATGAAGAAGAAACTCGTTTCCACACAGAAAACAAAGTCTTAAAATACCTAAACCAAAGCATGCCGACATTTAAACTGAGAATAAACGATATTTAAAAAGCTCACAGATTAGGCAAAAGTAAAATGGAAAGCCGAGACAAATTATAGTCCAGTTTTGCTCTAGAAACACAAAAACGGATATACTGGCCGAAAGAAACAATTGAAAGGCACCGGAATTTTTGTTAATGAGGATCTAACGCAGCTTAATATGTTGGTCTTAGCCTGTGTGTGTAAGAAGCAACCTGATGAAGTAGAATCCGTGTGGACTATAAACGGAAACATATTCTATAAAAACAAATCCGGGACAACACATAAAGTTATATATAAAGAATATAAAGACTGGATAGAACTTCCATGACCGGAAGTAACCGAAAATACAGAGACAGGTACACCAAACAAAGGCAGAACATGGAGTAGCCCTACAGTGGGAAATACTGTTTCTAAATAGAAAATAGCGGGAGTTTTGGCGTGAAGTATACACTAGTGGAGTGCGCATTGACTTTTTACGCTTTACTGATTACAGATATACGAACCTTTTATACCTTTACAACTATTAAATGAAACTCGCTTTTGCTTGGGAAGTGTATGTTTGTTGAGTTGATGGAAAAATCTTTCTTACGATTATCATTCGATTATCGTGATAAAGATACATATTATTATACCCAGACAAGCAACGATTAAACAAAATGCTTTTAAATAATATGGATGACAAATACAAATTCATGTTTGTATTGTTAAATATTGGATACACAATATATATGTATGAATGCATTGTGTGTAGGTGTATATGCACATGTATGTATATGTATGGGTGTAAATGTAAGTATATATGTATGAATATGTGTATGAGTGTATACATATAATACCAGCAACTGCGTAATAAAATATCTATTGTAACAATATAAACTCTACTGCAATTAAATCTAGGCTTAGTCTCAATAATTCGACTGCAAGCACAAACCCATTATCATACGGACGTTTTCGTTGTCTGTTCTTTACGTCTCAAGCAGTTACGATCAAAACTGTGGTGGAAATCGACCAGATTTAAATTCTTTTTATTTTCACTCCCACGTGAAAATTTCAACACTGGTATGTCAAATATCGTTATAAAACATAAAAAATCATAAAAGTAACAATAAAATGAACGAATAATCCACAAAATAACTTGTTAAACCTACCACAGCATATGCCGTTTACACGGTGAAAATTATCGATAAACGCGAGTCAGATAAACTTTATGCGGTGTAATCGACATAGGTGGAGGTTTATAACAGTTTTGCATAAAAAACGAAAAAGTTTCTTATAAAGGATTACATATATTGATTCTACTTAAATGTTGCTTCTCAGGTATGTAATTTTTTTTTTAAATAAATATGGTTTAAGATGCTTTATGAAGCCGGCAAAAGTTGCGATTCATTTTCCGATCGGCGGCATATAGAAATAGAAGGAAAATTTTCCGCATTGATTTGAATAGTAACTGGGTTGTGCGCGAAGAGCGACCATCGTATATAATAGAAAAGCTCTTACTGCGCACAAATAGTTGGGCTAATCTAGGCTATACTATTTATAAACTGTAGATGTATATGCATATGTATGTATATGTATGGTTGCATACGTAAGTATATATGTATGAGTATGTTTATGTGTGTATATATATAATGCAAGCAACCGTTAAATAAAATATCTATTGGTAACAATATAGAAAGGCTTTACTGCAATTAAGCTGCAATATGTATAAACTTTGTACGCTAATCTATCGAATTTTCAAAAAACTTTTTTGATTCCATAAACAAGAATTATAACCATTACACTAGCTGTGATAGCAATTTTGACATGTTTGCAGGGTTGAGATGTGGTAAAGGCGGAGACTCAATTTTATATAAAAAAGAGTTAGAATTTTCTATAAGGAAAATGACCGAGATTCAATATGATAGAATAATAGGCATCGAAATCCAATGCAAAAACTAACTAAAAATATTTGCCCTTTGTATTTATATGCCATCCTCAAATTATCCAAATGAAAAATACACGGAAAGCCTAAATACATTAGGAGCTGTCTGCCGTTCATACTCCGATACAGGCATTGTTATCTCCCTTGGGGACATGAACGCAGAAGTTAACCACTCTCCAATTGTTAACCAAACGAAATCTTTCCGTGACAAGTCATTCACGAGCATAACGAAATGATGTCTATTGTTCAGTCATCAAATTGTACTGGGCCAAATTATACATTTAGTTTAACAGAAGAATGTTTAGATCACATTGTGATATATGTTGCAGATCATGAATTGGTTCAAAAAAACAGAAATATTACAAGATGATCTATACAACGTATCAGACCATTTACCAGTATTGGCTGTTTTAAAAATCCCCCTTGACTTTATAAACATTTCACCGTCCAATATAGGATTTGCTTGGCACAAAGTAAATAAATCAAATATCGACGAATACCAATCTAAACTATCAGAATTATTATTATTAAAAAACTCAAGTGAAGATGACGTTGATAGGATGTACGATGACATCATTTTTGCAATCATATCCGCGGTGGACGCAACATTACCGAATTGCAGATACAACAAGCATACGAAACCGTACTGGACCCCTGAGGTAAAAGAGGCACATACAAAACAAAGACAGGCTCGCAGAGAGTGGCTAGCCCTAGGCAGGCCGCGTGGCGTAAATAGCGAATCATTTAAACACTATAAAATGCTCAAAAGCGAATTTGTGCAAATTCAGAAGAGGGAAATTGAAATCACAGAATATAAATTCATAACGCAGCTTAATGAAGCGGCCGAATGCGACAACAACTTATTTTGGGGTCTAGTTAAAATGAGGAAGGGGCGAAAATCACTTACCTGCACCCAAATAGAAACAACAAACGGTTTATCACGTGACCCTTTAAAAATTGCAGAGGAATTTCGAAAATTCTATAAAGAACTTTACTCGCCGTTAAACGAGCTGCACTTCGAGGGGAATTTAAACTGCATACTGAAAACCTTGTAACTTACCTCAAATCTGTGAACTGGCAATTACCTGATAACCCCGTAATATTGCCAAACCTTAGCGCGGATGTCGTTTATAAGTATGTAAAATCCTTAAAAAACAATAAAGCACCGTCTTTTGACAATATTTTAGCGAACATATTAAATATGGTGGTTATGCCCTTATCGATTCACTCACAACCCTATTTAACTGTATAATAAAACAAGGCAAACTACCACAAAAATGCAAATTAGGTATGATAATTCCTGTTTACAAAAATAATGGGAAGTCAAGAGCGGATCCCAAAAATTACAGACCCATTACACTTTTACCATGCATTTATAAATTATTTGAAAAGTTTTTCCATGAATTATTAACAAACTGGGTAGACCAAAATTGTAAAGATTTTCCTAATCGGCAGCAAAGTGCATATCAAAAACATACAGGTGCTATTACTGCCTCCTTTAACTTACAAGAATCTATATATTATAATATTTAATTAAATAGCAAAGTCTATCTTTGTATGCTCGACACAAAACAAGCCTTCGATACCGTATGGCTTGATGGAGTCTTCCAAAAACTCCACAAGTTAGGAATAACGGGTAAAATGTGGGCACTTTTAGTTGACGCCCATACATGTATGTCAAGTTGTGTATCGGCCAATGGTATTCGATCGGGGATTCTTAAGTGCAACAGGGCATCCGACAAGGCGGGGTAATGTCCACATGGATTTATAAACTTTTCATAAATGACCTCTTAAACAAACATGAACAAAGTCACTGTGGAACTTATATTCTAAACACAGCGACAGGAAACACTACGGCTTATGGCTATTTCACCGGAAAATCTGCAAACAATGCTAAACATAACTTATAGGTATACCCAAAAATATAGATACGTCATAAATCCTACAAAAAGCCAGGTACTACTTTTCGGTAAGCGCTCTAGACTACAACCGACATTAACATGTAAACTAGGCTCTGAAAACATCGCCCAGACGAGACAAGCAAAACATCTTGGTATATTTTTAAATGATAAGCTTACAGATACCGACAAAGTTGAAAATGCTACACGGAAAGCGAAGTCCTCCCCCTTCTCTCTGTTATCTATAAAAATTAACTCAGATTATCTAAATCCTATCACATCAGCTTCACTTGTAAGTAGAATATGTATACCACAACTGTTATATGGCTGTGTACTTTGGAGTAACTTAAAACAATTTGAATATGATAAATTAGATAAATTTCAAATCCTTGCCGCTAAAAAGATTCAAAAATTCCATATGAGAACAAGAACTGACATGTGTTTAAGCATGCTTGGATGGAAAAACATTGTTTATGAAATCGATTACCGAAAACTAGTATTTCTATGCAATTTATGTGATTTACCTGATAAAGTACTGACTTCGCATGTTTTCAACGCGCGCCTATCAATTTATGTTTGTTCTGCAGTTAAACAGCAAAAAGGATTCATTCCTGATGTTATAAGAATACTTGACAAATATAATCTTTCACATGTTTTAATTAACTATATTCAGACAGGCGTATTTCCAAACAAAAAAGCTTGGAAAGTAACATGCAGAAACTTAATAAGAAACCACGAAACTCTTAAATGGTCAGAAAGATTAAATAAAGATAATGACTTCGAAAGATTTAAATTTCTTCATACCAATATTGAGCATGCTATAATATGGGAGTGCGCGAACGATTCAAAAAGTCTATTTAATGCACATAAAATCAGCAGACTGTGAATAACTAAGCCGTTTTACCAAAATAATAGTTTTCTTTGTTCAAAATGCGGAAATCTCACATGATGCAATGAGGCACTGCGCTCTGGAAAGTCCAGCGACAGGAGATAAAACAATCTCATTTTTTCATAAGATTTCTGTTATATTTGGTCAGTCTGTTACAATAGAACTAAACAGTAATGATAATGAAACAAAATTCCAAAAACTGATTGGTCGACGAATTTCAGCAATCACTAACCGCAATGTTCATAAGCACTTCCTTAGAATTGCAATTCAATATATAATAGACACTTTTAATTCGTATTAAAATACAACTACATATTCGAACTTTAAACAATATTGCACTCACAAAAACTCACTTTTAAATTTTGTTGTGACATGAATAATGCATTCTGCGTATGTTGGTAAACATATGAATAGTAAACAATTTCGCAGATTGATGTGCTGTACGTATATCATGAGTAAACCATCTTTGCGTTGGTACAAATGTTATATGTAGACTTATGTCAAAAGTTATAAGGCAGGACATGGAGACCGGTCTCGGATCTCGGGCGTCTGGTCCTTGGGGTTTGGGACTGGTGTCCGATCACAGCTTTATAACCGTCAGCCAATTTTGCATCGCTTTGTTGTTGCTACAGATGTAATGTGTAGACAATGTTGCGTTGCTTGTTGTTAGTAAAATGTTATACGTAAACAATTTTGTGTCGCTTTGTTGTGTGGCACAAATGTGATGTGCTGACAATTTTGCGTCTTTGTTAAGTTGTAAATATGTGGTGAATAAATTATTTTATGTCGCCTTATTGCAATTAAGGTACATATGGGATGTGCTTACAAGTTTGCATCACTTTGTTATGTGGTGCATAATTATGCGATGTCCTGCCATAGTGCGTCGCTCTGTTATGTGGTACACATCTGATGTGCATACAATATTGCGCCGCTTTCTTATGTGGCACGCATGTGATATGTAAACCACTAGGTATGGTCTGTTGTGATGCACAAATCTTATGTACAAACCTTAATGAGTTGTTATTTGTTATGTTGTGAGGTAATTAATAATTTGTTGTATAGATAACTCCGTCTCATTTTGTTGTCTTGTATATATGTGATGTATAACTCAATTTCACCATTTTATTTCACTTTATGTATCACCATCATTTGTAACATAATTGCATGTTTTTCTTCTTTACTTGTATGCCATGCTAATCACTTTGTGGAAATAAAGAGAATATATAATATATGTCATTATTGTAACTGCAACCATTAAGTTAAGCTGTATACATTTTCAGTTTATTTTTTCTTTGAAATAACAATATAATTACATATAAGGCAATGACAATTACAAATATATAGTCGATATTTTCATGCAACTTGTGCTGTATAAGTATTTGCAATTGTAATATGTAACAAGACATTTTGAACTGTTTTATTTGAATGCACGTTATATTGTTATCTGAAACCCACAGTCGCAAAATGTTTAACAACTTCAACAACAACAACAACAACAAATTATATATATATAAATATATATATATATATATGTGTGTGTGTGTGTGTGCGTGTGCGTGTGCTTGTGCGTGCGCGTGCGTGCGTGCGTGCGTGCGTGCGTGTGTGTGTGTGTATATATGTGTATATGTATATATATGTATCGCACCGCATGATATAAATAAAAAGCCTTAACAAAACCAAAATGAATAAAGTTGATGTTTAAAATGCTTGGCGGTGGTCGCGTTTGGCAATTTCGTATAAGTTTTTAAGTAAATAGTAGCCAAAAACCCAATAACAGCATCAACAACAAAAACAGTCCTCAACATTTACAACAGAGTCTAGTAAAAACACAAAGATGACAAATGACGTCGATAGGTGCAATCTTTTTCCTGCTCTTTGTTTTTATACTGCATACACTAAATATATGTTACCGTATGTCAAATCATCACAAAGGTAAAGTGTCTGATATCTAAACAGCTTGCCAACTGCCGTGCTGGGACTCTTTATATACGTTTTTTAGTTTTTTGTTTCTTTTGAAAAAATTATATAGTTCATACTACATGGACAAAATAGAACAATAGTTTATGTATTTGGAAATAAGAGCTATTCGTGTTGTATTAGTATATAATTGTTATATGTATTTATGTATTATGAACTTATTTAAATACATTATACATAACGATGTAATGATTGTAATTTGACAACAGTAAATCCGCATTATAAAGTGTTATTTGAAACAGTAACGAAATTTCTAACAACATCAACATCAAAAACAGTTAACAATACTAACAACAGTACAGTATAAGAGCAAGGATGACAGAAGACGTTGTTTTTGTGTAACTTTATTACTGCTCTCGGTTTAACTATACTTTAACTTGACTAAATATATTGTACCACATGACATAAATGTAAATGCATAAGTCAACATAAACACAAAATCTCTGATATTTAAAGAGAATGATAAGCGCCGTGCTAAGCAACTCTATATACGTTTGTTGAATCATTTTAAACGTTTTTTTTTTCTTTCAAAAATGAAAAAAAAGAAAACGAATGCTTAAATATTTGGTAATAAAACGCAATTCGGGTTGTGTTAGCTTATGTTAATGCTCTATGGAACTACGTTTTTCAATCAAAGTCAAAAGCATTATAAATTAGTTTTTGAAATAGGTAGTAACCAAACAGTGAACAACATCAACTTTTAAAAAAAAAGCATTAACAACAATAACAACACTGTATTAATACAATTACAACAAGAGATCATAACTAAGAACAGAGATGACAGAAGATGTTGACTCATGCAAATATTGGTGTATGTTGTTTGTTATTATAGATATCTGAATTTGATATTGTTTCTATTAAAGAATATTGAGCTATTTGTTAATGAATAATTTTATATCATAGAAGCTTTGATATAAACTAGCAAAAATATGACATAAGTAATAATCTATTTTAACAAAATACTAAAGAGCTAGGTTTCACTATCACACAAATATGTAAAATTACAATTTTTTTCTTCTACCCCTTGCAACTGAACTATTACATCATCTCTTCCCCAATATGACATGACTACAAAAGTATGTACATTTAACGTTAGAGGATTAATGGATTCTGTTAAGAGAAAACGCATTTTTACATGGTTGAAAGAAAAATCACACGACATTGTCCTTCTCCAAGAAGTACATTGTAACGATAAAACAAAAACTATATGGGAGACCGAATGGGAAAGTAAAGCTTTTTTCAGTGGTAGCCGGTCTAATAGTTCCGGAGTATGTAAACTACTCGCTAATAATCTTAAAAATGCTGATGTTCAATTTTTCGAAATAGTAGTTGGTCGTCTAATTGCAATAGAAATTGTTATTAATGAAAAAACATATACAATTATAAATATATATGGACCAAACAATGATGACGTATCTATATTTGAACAATTGGAATCTTTCTTAATTAAACAAGAAGAAAAAGGTATAATTATTGGAGGAGATTTTAATACAGTATTAAATCCATTATTAGAAAAAAAATGGAAATATAAGCATGCACTTCAAATGTAGACAAGCAATATTAAACATAATTGAAACTTTCCAATTTATCGACATATGGCGAGAAAAACATAATGATTTACGTAAATATACTTGGCATTCTAATCATAGACCACCAATTTTTTCAAGGCTAGACTATTTTCTAGTAACGGATGAATTGGCAAACATAATAACTAAAACAAACATAGAAATAGGTTTTAACTCAGATCATTCTATAGTAGACATCACAATTAATAATGTGAACAATGAACAAGAGGGCCATGATGGCCCTGTATCGCTCACCTGAGTACAAAAGTACTTTCAGCTTTACCCCAGGGCCAACATTTAAATAATGCTGGTAAAGGGTCTCTTTACAATACTCAACACGAAATATCTAAGGTCTAGTCGCATTAGTTTTAGAGAACAAGGGGTGTAGTTTGACACTAGCAAACATTCTACATGTCTTCAGTTCTTACTATTTAGCTCTATGTAAAAATTGATAAGCCCCTGGGTGGGGCCAATTCGAGCCTGTGGTCATGATATGTATAAACGTGGTAAAGGTCCACAAAGTGATGTTACATGTAAAAATTCTAAGCTCTATGTGTTATGGTTCTAGAGAAGAAGACTTTTACAAGATTTTTCCTATATAATTCTATGTAAAATGGGCGACCCCTGTGGCTGGGCCAATTTTGACCCAAGGTCCATAATTTGAACAAGTTTGTTAGAGGTTCATTAGACAATGTTTCATGCCAAATATCTAACCTCTAGCCATTGCGGTTTTGGAGAAGAAGATTTTTGCTATATATTGATATAAGGAAAACCCATGACCTCTGGGGCGGGGCAAATTTTGACCCCAGGGCCATAATTTGAACAACTTTGTTAGAGGTCCATTAGACAATGTTTCATGCCAAATATCTAATCTCTGGCCATTGCGGTTTCGGAGAAGAAGATTTTTTAAGTTTATGCAATATATTGATATAAGGAAAACCCATGACCTCTGGGGCGGGGCAAATTTTGACCCCAGGGCCATAATTTGAACAACTTTGTTAGAGGTCTATTAGACAATGTTTCATGTCAAATATCTAACCTCTGGCCATTGCGGTTTCGGAAAAGAAGATGTTTTAAGTTTTTGCTATATACTGATATAAGGAAAACCCATGACCTCTGGGGCGGGGCAAATTTTGACCCCAGGGCCATAATTTGAACAACTTTGTTAGAGGTCCATTAGGCAATGATTCATGCCAAATATCTAACCTCTAGCCATTGCGGTTTCGGAGAAGAAGATTTTTTAAGTTTTTGCTATATATTGATATATTGATAATTTGAACAACTTTGTTAGAGGTCTATTAGTCAATGATTCATGCCAAATATCTAACCTCTAGCCATTGCGGTTTCGGAGAAGAAGATTTTTTAAGTTTTTGCTATATATTGATATAAGGAAAACCCATGACCTCTGAGGCGGGGCAAATTTTGAACCCAGGGCTATAATTTTAACAATCTTAGTAGAGGACCACTAGGTAATGCTACACACCAAATATCAAAGTTCTAGGCCTTACAGTTTCAGAGAAGAAGATTTTTTAAGTTTTTGCTATAAATTGATATAAGGAAAACCCATGACCTCTGGGGCGGGGCAAATTTTGACCCCAGGGCCATAATTTGAACAACTTTGTTAGAGGTTCATTAGACAATGTTTCATGCCAAATATCTAACTTCTAGACATTGCGGTTTTGGAGAAGAAGATTTTTTAAGTTTTTGCTATATATTTATAAGGAAAACACATGACCCCACCCGGGCGGGGCCAATTTCGACCCCAGGGCTATAATTTGAACAATCTTGGTAGAGGACCACTAGGTGATGCTACACACCAAATATCAAAGTTCTAGGCCTTACTGTTTAAGAGAAGAAGATTTTTAAAAATTTCATGTTCAAAATCTATTTTTATCCTCTGTGACCTAGATAGGCAATGGACTGGAACCATTTGAACAATTTTGGTTAAGCTTCATGCAAGTAACATTCCTGCCAAGTTTCAGCAAGATTGGCCAAGGAGTTCAGGAGAAGAAGTCGTTTAAAGAAAAAGTTGACGACGCATGGACGGACGACGGACGACGGACTTCAGGCGATCACAAAAGCTCGCCATGAGCACTTCGTGCTCAGGTGAGCTAAAAAGGTCGAGGCTATTTTAAACTGAACAATAGTATACTACTTGATAATACATATCAAACCATTATCCGTAAATCAATTTTTAGCAACTGCTGAAATTAATAAAGAAGTCCAAATGTTTTATGGGAAGCAATTAAAGGAAACATCAGAAACGAAACTATTAAATTTTCAGCAAACAGGAAAAAAAATAACAAAAAAAAAGAAAACGATTTAAAGAAACACATACAAGCAATTGAACAACAAATTTTAAAAAATAATAATAATAATAATAATAATAATAATAATAATAATAATAATAATAATAATAATGAGTTAAAAGAACATCTTCAAACTTCTAAAGATGAGTTAAACAGACTTTTAGAGAATAAAATTGATGGAATAATTCTTCATTCTAAAGCAACAATAATTGAATTAGTGAAAAAAACAGTAAATATTTTGCAAATTTAGAAAAAAGAAAAGCCGAGAAGAAATTAATGTCACAATTATTAATAGATGGAAAAATAGTAACAAACCCTGAAGTTATTCTAACCGAACAAAAAAATATTTTGAAACTTTATAAGGATCAAGGAAATTCTATATATAATTTTTATGATAAAACAATGTATACACTTACCGAACAAGATAATGAAATTTGTAAAGGAGATAAAATAAATGAATATGAATCTGCCACAGCTTTAAAAAAAATGAATTATAATAAAAGCCCTGGATCGGACGGCCTCACCACCGAATTTTACAAAATATTTTGGAATGATCTCAAGTTGTTTTTTATAAATTCAGTAAATTTTTCTTACGTTAATAAAAGCCTGACAGAACTTCAAACACAAAGTATTATAACAATGCTACCAAAATCAAATAAAGATAAGACACTAATAGACAATTGGAGACCTATAAGCCTTCTAAATACTGATTACAAAATAATAAGTAAAGTAATTGCAAATCGAATTAAAAAAGTACTACATCTAATAATTGACTCAAGCCAAGCAGGATTTGTTAAAGGACGAAATATACATGACAATATAAGACTGCTCTTTCAACTGTTTGAAGATCTCGAAAATAAACCACATGAAGCTCTGCTCTTCTTTACAGACTTTAAAAAAGCTTTTGATACTCTGAATCACGATTTTTTGTTTGATACATTAAAGCATTTTAATTTTGATCAGTCAATTATTGAGTGGGTGAAACTCTTTTATAAAGATGCTAAAAGTTGTGTTATCAACAACGGCCACTTATCCCCATTTTTCAACATTAAAAAAGGAGTTCGCCAAGGCTGTCCACTCTCACCTTATCTGTTTATACTGTGTATTGAACTTCTATCAAACTTTGTAAGAAAAAATCCTATTATTAAAGTTTTAAAAATAAACGGCTATGAGTTAAAATCAGTAATGTTTGCAGATGATGCGACCTTTATAACCGATGGCTCCCGAAGATCCTTTGAAAAGCTTATAAATATATTAGATAATTTTGGACATGTGTCTGGATTAATATTAAATGACAAAAGTGTATCGTATTGAGAGCTGGCCTCACTCCAAAACACGGATATTGAATATTGTAAAAATAAAAAGTTCATTTGGGAATCTCAATCGGCTAAGACTTTAGGAATATCTTTCTTCAATAATACAGAACTTAATAATAAAAATAATATCGATCCGAAAATAAAAGAATTTGTTAATTGCGTTAAGCAATGGCAACATAGAAAACTTACACTTCTAGGAAAAATCACGGTTATAAAATCGTTTGCTTTACCTAAATTAACATATATAATGTCTGCAGTGCCAAACTTGGAAGCTAATACAGTAAGATCGATTGAAAGATATGCATATGATTTTCTTTGGGATGAAAAACCTGACAAAATAAAACGTGCAACAATAAAACAGCAGTACAGTAAAGGAGGTTTAAAAATGGTTGACTTTGAAAAATATATGTTGTCTTTAAAGGCAACTTGGGTCAAAAAGATACTAGATGATAATAATAAAACACTAATAAAAGATATTTTTCTCTCAAAATTAAATTCTTTTGGAAACAAATTAATATTTGAGTGCGATATAGATGAAAACGAAATAGCAAAAAAACTAAAAAGCTGTATATTTTTGAGGGACATAATTGTCTCATGGAATAAAATATTAAATATTAAGCGAAACAGCTTACCAAACAAAGAAATCATTTAGAATAACAAAAAGATAAAAAACATTCAGGGAACCCTTTTCTATAAAGAATGGATTGATAAAGGTGTTAAATACGTAGAACATTTATACGATTTTCGCAATAATTCGTTTTACTCTTTTGAAGAAATGAAGCGCATTTATGACATCCAACCAATAGATCAATAAAAATATAACATTCTCATATCATGTATTCCAAAATTCATCAAAAAAAATAAAAATAGAGGATTTAAATAAAGAAGATACGAACAAATCTTATTTACAAAAAAGCGTCAAACAAAAACATTTTAACAAATATTTCTACAATATGCTGTTAAAAACAGAAGATAACATACAAATTCCATCCCAAACAAAATGGCGAGATATATTTAATAGCACTACATTGAACTGGGAGGATAACTATAATAATATATTTAAAGCAACTATTGACTCTGTGCTCAGGAACTTTCAATATAAATTCATTTTCAGAATAATAACCACCAATAAACTTCTGATTAAACAAAAATTTTCATGTTCAAATTTATGTGATTTTTGTTCAATGAACGTGGAAAGCATAGAACATTTGTTTTGGGAATGCAGTCACGTACAAACGTTTTGGAAGAATGTAAAAGACTATTTAAAACGAAACAATATAAACGAAGAAATTAATTATCTTAACATCTCTTTTCTTAAATTTAACAAAGGGCCTAACGAAGCAGCTCTCAAATGTATTACTGTAGAATCTCGAAAATAAGCGTATACGCTTACTTTTGATTTTGTGATGCTTTTATGCGCTTATATTTGAATATGCGCTTATATTTAGGCCGCCGAATATGCGCTTATATTTGATATGCGCTTATATTTAAGCCGCTGAATATGCGCTTATATTTGATATGCGCTTATAGCTTAGATTGGCTGAATATACGCTTACTTTTGAAACAAAATAACACTAAAAGACACGCACGCACCAAAGATTATCAAAACACATTATCGTCTTTGAAGAGGAAAGACGTGTTTGAAAATGCATGTTTATTTATTAATTTACTCTTTACAAGTTTTATACTGGTTTTGACATTTTTTGTAAAATTGTATAATTTCCTTTTTTTTCTCTGCTGTAAGATTTCCGAGTGTTTTTTTTTTAGATATATTTGTAGTTTCATCCATTTTTTATTTAATACACAAACCTGCCTATGCACAAAATTATTGATACTTCAAGTCACGTAAATATTACCAAACAAACATTGAAAACTATAATACTTTATTTCATTGTACTCGAACAAAAGAATAAATGGTTCACTTTAGCAATAGCAATGCGAGTTGTTCACACCTTTATGGCTAATACCGCTTATTGATCAATGTAAACGATACAGATATACTGTAATTATCTTTAATTGAAAGGCCGATTTAGCTCCCAGCTTAATGAAACATAAACCACTGAGCAAGTTAGGTATGCATATATGCGCTTATATTTGGGGTATATTTTAACTGTAAGGGACGGGTATGCGCTTATTTTCGGGATAGATTTTACCTTAAGGGACGGGTATGCGCTTATTTTTGGGTATTAATTTTCTGTAAGACACATATGCGCTTATATTCGGTATGCGCTTACTTTCGAATATGCGCTTATTTTCGAGATTCTACAGTATTTTAACAGCGAAATATTTCATATTTCTAAATAAATGTAACAAAAGAATACCAAATATAGATGGATTTTTAAAATATTTGACAGAGAAAAAGAAAGTTGAATAATTCATAGCAAACTCAAACAAGAAATATCTTTAAAAAAGATAAACGGCGTTGATGGAAAAGATTTATATATACATGTATATAAGAAAGAAAGAAATATAGAGGTGCGAAGCAGACACAGTTTAGTTATTTTATTTTACTTGTTATAGCTGTTGACGAACCCTCCCTGCCTTCTTAGTATGACCTAGAGATTAAGCGACTGAGTCATGACAACTCATAAATTAATTGAAAGTGTCTTTCAAGAAAAACGTTGAAGCTGTTGCAACAATTTCATACGGTGGTAATAAGTCGATTAAAAAAGCAATGTCTTACTATAAGTATTGATCTAATTTAATCAGTTTCAATAAAATACCTCTTGTAGAGTAAATACTCAAGATGAATAAATGTCCTTGAAATTTAATAAATATAAATAAGAACAGCTTGTTACACGAACGAAATCTACCAACTGTTACGTAAATTAACTTAAAAAAAAGTGTCCCTCCAGAGTCTTGGACCCTGGGCCTCCGCTTGCGAGGCGAGAGAGTTAGCCACTACACTAAGGAGAACTTGTATTTCGAACTTGAAATTAACAAGCAGTATCAAAGGAACTAGAAAGGAAACCTAAGAACTAAAATATCTACACTGTGTATTGCACACAAGTGTTTACCTGACACCCAAGAATATTCCATATAAAATTGTATTTAAGCCATCAATATTGACTTAACTAGTTATTTAAATCGTAGATATGTTTTTCTCCAATACAATAATCGCTTTTGAAAACGAAAATGCTCGAACATGTAAGTGCCAGGTAAATAGATCTACTTACAAAAAATATAAACATCGTTACGGTAATCGTAAACAACACCCACTAACAACAAATCGAAAAATTCTATTTGATTTTCCCGCTGCATAATAATAAAAATCCCACTAGATACCTCTCCACCCTGCTAGATGCCTCTCTGGTGTAAATAGCAACCAATCGAAATAGTTTATTTCATTTTCCCACTGCATAATTATAGAATACGAGTATTATTTACAACATTTTATTGGTCGAAAAACTAGGTCAAAAGTGAGCTTAGACAGCTAACGCCGAAAAATAAAATCGATACACATAGACAAAAGTGGTTTAATTTCCTCTAACAAATACAAACACATAATAAAATAACAAACAATGACGCTTCTTTTTGTATTGTTCATAAACGGCAAGGGGTAGAACAATCTTTCTTATTTTTCTTATTTTTTTCTTTAACTTCCATTTAATTGATGTATTAGTTTATAATAACACTAATTGTCAACCCGCTGGTTTTCCTGAGTATGAGTGATGAGAGGGTGGATGGGTGCAAGACTGAGAGGATGTATGAATGCAGAAATGAGTGAAAGTTAGCGAGGGGGAATGAGTGAATGAAAAAAACCACTTCGAAAAGAACATATAGATTATATCTTTGTTAATCATCTACTATTACGATGTAACAGGTTACCAAATATTTCATGTTGTAATTTGATATGTTCTTTGGAATTGATAAAAAAACTGAAAAAAAGTTCATATTAATAATACATGCTCTTATATCATCTCTACCATTTTGCTGTACAGTGAAACCCCAGTATTACGACCGCTTTTGGGACTGTTTAACAGTGGTCTTAAAAGTGCAATATCTTTGGGTTTTAAATATCTGTACAAAATATATTAAAATATATTAGCCCAATGTTCTTACTACATATTTTTAATTTCTCAGTATAGGATCGGCGTATATAATACAAACGTGTTTTATAACAATAAACACCATTTTAATTGTTTTGTTATGAAATAACCATAAAATTCCCTTTGCCTTTGGAAACGATCGACATTTTAATTCGGTAGGGGTTAAAACAAAGTCACAAAACTGTCAGAAGCGGATATGTTCTCCATTTAGTAGTCTTTTGTCTCATTTTAACAATAAAAAAGTGAAAAATGTATATCAGGAATCGCCACACCAACAAAACACGTAGCCTCCCTACGCAGCGCAAAAATAAGAAGAGAGGTAAAGAGAGCATGTTTTTATAAGTATGTCAATTCAAATAAGACGCCACAAACAAATACCGACATAGAGAACCCTTGGAGTTACCGCCTTGGAACGGTCAGTGGCAAAACAAATTGTCACGGGGGGTTTAAACCAGGTTCTAGGGTGCACCAACAGGTGCACTTGCCCCAACAGTTCTCATATCAACCAACAAGTACAAGTTGTTTTGGTGAAATAACTCCAACTCAGCTTAACAATGTTGCATGCAAAAGCACACAAACATATAAAACATAAAATGCTTATAGCATTGCAAAGCCAAATGAGCGAGTACAAGATGATCTTACCGAGACCAGTACCTGGATTCAAATTAGCAAGAACACGATGACAGGTTTAAAACTTCATAAACTCTCAAAACCCTGCCACCGTCGTCGTGCAACCAAAGAGGTAAGCATAGTGATTAACATAGTGATCAAGATAACATAGAAATTGTATTCGACGAATCATCAGTTTAGCGATTATTTCGTTGTAAGATATACAATGTTGCAATTTTTATGCAGTTTAAGATATATCATTCTTGCAAAAGCAACTGCCAATTTGTGACTTTTGTTTTACCCCTACCTCGATTAAATATCATTGGTTTAAGAAAGCATATTGAGATTTTAATCATAATTCCATAAAACTAAGTGTGAATTGTGTCTCTTATTATGTTTTAAGTGTTGGGGACGAGAGTAGATTTACTTTAATTACATATGCAGAAATTATATTATCGGTGTTGTTAGCATCTTGATTCAGTGTAGTTAAATAAAAAAACCTTAATAGAATATCAACGTTAGTTACAGCCATTCGCAAGAAAACCCCGAGTCATTTGTGCTGATAGAGCTGATAATCCACATTTTCCGACATCAAAGCAGTGCATTCATCAATGTTGATCATTTGTTTAAAAAGATAAGCCTTACAGTAAATTTGTGTTCAATATTTGCAAACTAGCGGAAGTACTTAAATTGTTAAATCACAGGACAGTTGCCACATTTAAGGGGACTACATATTTGTGACGATCCTTCAGAACTCGTTGCACAAGCACCTGGGTCACAAGCGTAGTCGTATAGACGTGTCCCAACACATCGTTCATACCGTGAACAATTGTACTCGTGGACGTTGTATTCATAGTGATTTGTATTGAGGGATATATCTAGAAAGAGAAAATGTAATATTCGTACATGTAAACTGAAAAAAAATACATATACAGACTGTATTTCATTTTTTGCAGCGGATTTAATGCTATGCACATACTACACTATAACAAATACTACACTATACAAATACTACACTATATAAATACTACACTATACAAATACTAAAACATCCCTTTCCTCCATATACGCATTTTTACTCATGTGCGACCAGTGAAGATCCAGATGAGCTGGCACATCCGTGCCGTCTGGACGCATTTTGGTCAGAATTAACCTAATGAATAGTGCCGGCTGATCTGGATTAAACTGTTCGCCTAAACAATAAAGGTGTATATATGGAGGAAAGGGCTATACAAATACTACACTATACAAATACTACACTAAACAAATACTACACTTAACAAATACTACACTATACAAATACTACACTATACAAATACTACCCTATAAAAAAATAACGCTACACAAATACTACACTAAACAAATACTACACTTAACAAATATTACACTATACAAGTACTACACTATACAAATACTACACTAAACAAATACTACACTTAACAAATACTACACTTAACAAATACTACACTATACAAATACTACACTACACAAATACTACCCTATACAAATATAACGCTACCCAAATACTATATAGTTATTTGGTTTCTTGACAGGGAATGTGAGGATTATTGCCGGTCTGGGTGTCATATTACCCAGACCGGCAATATATCCTCACATACCCTTTCAAGGAACCAAATAATTGTTTTATTATACTGCAATGACGGCCGATCCGTAAATACGGATATACATCAGCGGCAAATTATCCAATCAAATTCAAGGAAATTTCTTTGCAGTATAATAATACACTACACAATAACTACATAATACAAATACTACACAAAACAAATATTACACTACACAAATACTACACTATACAAATACTACACTATACAAAAACTACACTAAACAAATACTACACTATACAAATACTACACTTCTCGATCAGTGGCCTAGGGGTAGAGCGTCGGACTCCATATCCGGAGACTGCGGGTTCGAGTCCCACCAGGGATGAGGTTCGTCTGCAGTTTCCTCAATCCACATTCGGCGCGCAGGAAGCAGTCATCTAGCGTGATTAATTGAAGTTGGAATAACTTGTTTCACAATCGATGTAAAATAAATAAGTTTAAACAAAACTAAATACTACACTACACAAATATCACACAATACAAATACTACACAATAAAAATACTACACAATACAAATACTACACTATACAAATACTACACTATACTACATAAATGGAGGCCTATATGCAATAAGTGACAAGGATAGGAGATGAAATATTCAGTCGTCAGTGAAAACAATTTGAGTAAGCCAGTGAAAAAGATGAATTGCATATAACTTACTATGCAGAAGGCGAATCTCTTTTTCGTCGGATGTCACAATGTATTGAGTGTTTTTAACTACTGCACATCTTATAATCGATCCGTTCTTTGAAACGTCAACCATTGTTTGTCTCATTCTGATGGTTGCATTTTTCTGGCAATTATCCTCTCGTGGCTCTTGTTCACTGCTGAAAGGTGTGTATATGTTGGAGCCTTTAGACTTGATCTCTATTCTGAGATCTATTCCAATCGATGGATAACCGATGTCTGCAGTACAATTCAGTTCATCTTCCCATTCTGCTACTTGATCCACAACAAGTGTAGTTGGAAGCCTCAAAACTGGTGACTTTACACTGCCTGAAAATGTGGAGTGAAGCAATGCAGAAATCATATAGGTATGTATGAAACGGGACTTTGAAAGTCAACGAACACGACAAAAATGAAAATAATCGGTTGGATTAAGCATGTTCGCAGTAATGGAAGTGCATATTACTGCCCACGCCGCCTAAGCCTGGATTGAGCGCAACTCAATATTTACACAATTAAATAGAACAATATACTAGATTCATCCCAAACGATGGAAATGCATGAAGTTTTATTTCGATTTATACGTTTCCAAGTTCAGCGGCGTATGATCCACCGATAAAAGAATGGCTCTGTCCTAAACGAGTAAACAATGGGCGGAACGGAACAGATAGATTAAATTTGTTATTTGAATCTTTCCTAAATATATGTATTACGGTAAAAATTAGAGCAAAAACGTGTTGATCGATGTATTTCGTTTTCCTCGTCAGATTTTGCATTTGAATGGTAGTTAATGGCTGTAACCTTAAACATTGCTTCGTTTAACACAATTACAGCACTAATGCATCTGTCACTATATTGACCTTTGTAAACTTACGCGGTATCGCAAAATTCATCTTCGTTGTCTGCGTATACGAGGAAGATGACTGGCAAGTGAATTCTTCTTGATCAATACACCGAACTTCAAGTATTGACAAGGTCGTCACAAACTTAGTTCCATTGTTGGTATAATTGCCGCTAATTGAATAATTTTCCTCGCTGCAGTTTCCGCGTTGTTTATCCACGGTGATATGCTTGCACCGCGAAACAACGATACTGATGTCAGGTTGGATACTTCTGAAAGAACGCAGACGATTTGCTTTGACTTCGAAATCTCGCCCACTTTGCTCTCTGGTGTGAAATACAAGACTGAACCAAAAAATACGATGTGCTGTTAAATGACATACGTCCCATTATATCCACATTGTATTCTTTCACGATAATTAGAGTTCAGACGACTTGCTTTCTTAACCTTAAGGGCTTACCACGCTCCTCCCAATCACGTATATCGATAAAAGGAAAATTATCGAAATCTTCAAAATGGCAAAATGCCGTCCAATGAAACTTTGCCCAAATGAATGTTACTAATGTAGCTTTATTTTGCATACAGTAGGGCACGTTAGAAAAGTAAAGAAAAAAAGCTAGACCTAAAACTTCCTTAAAATTCTATTTACATAAACTCACAGAAACTAAGCGATACAAAACATGATTTTAAATTCCCGCGTGAGTGCAATGATACTGACAAGAAAATGTTGTGTACTTTGTAAAAAACTTTCAACTACTAAAAGAGAAATGAGTGATTGTCATCCGTTTACGCGACCAGGAAGCGACCAGAAAATTGAAGGTCAAACACACTTTTACTAATATCTCGTAAAGTTTACATATGTAAGTCACGGGGACACAATAAATTGTTGACAGTATCATATTACTCATGTGGGCTTTTAAAATGCTGTTTTGTGTTGTTTATTTTTTTGTGAATGTATGTAAATAGAAGTTTAGGGAATTTTTATTTTCCTTTTCTGTTCTAACATGTCTTACAGCTGCAAAATAAAGATACATTAATAACATACATTTGTGCAAAGTTTCATTTAACGGCATTTTACCGTTATTGAGATTTTGATAATTTTCTGTTTATCGATGAACGTGCTTGGGAGGAGTGTGGTAAGCCCTTAAATGTGGAACAAATAGAGATAGATAGCCTAGTTTTAGTTTTAATAGCAATATCGCACATTATTGTACAAATTCTAAAGTTATTAGGGTACATACCTGGTTCAGTTATGCTCACATTTATAGTGTTGCTAGACAAAGATGATCCGTTTAACATTAGTGTTTCACAAACAAATATGTCTCCGTGGTTTACAGTTGAAACGAAAAACGAAAATTTCCGTTCTAGATTTGTCGTGCAGTCTACTTCATCAAATGTAGAGCTAAATTTTGAAATCCTGACTGGACTCCCGTTCCGTTTGATCACTACGTCTCTTGCGGGAATGCCTGCATCTCCAGCACATATGATGGTTGCTTCTTGACCAACATAAAACTTTTCTGGCTCGTTCGTTATGTTCGGACTTTGAGGTGGGTCTACAACAATCAATTCATATAGGGTTCAATGCCGTTTAAGGTTTAAACTCATGTTGGTCATTGATCGGAATGGGTTCAATATACATATGATGTTTTTCGTTACAAAAACTGTGATCATTGGTAAACCATACGTACAAATGGTCGGTTTTGCATGATTGTTCTCCGATTTAAAATTTATATCTATTTCGAAATGTTCAAACGATTATTTACTTATCGCAACTGGAAACGGAGTCTACAGGAAGACAACAGTGAGAAAAGTCGGTGGCTTAATCAAAACATAATCAACTGCTCAGAAATAAAAACCTATTCGGTATCCAAGAAAGTTTTAGTCATAATGTACAGAGCGGAGTTATTACATATTTCATTATGTCAAGAACATTTTCAGTTTAAAGATTATCCATGAAATTGTGTTCTTTTAAAGGACTTACCGTTAAACATTACTGTCGCACTTTCGTTTATCCAGTCATGGTCTACTTGAATAAAGACAGTATAATTTGCTGGCCCTCCTTCTGGACAAGCATCTGAACATTTAGTGCCGTTAAAAAGCAGTTCAAATGATGCGAAGTCGTCTGTGATATTAACGTTATGAAGTGTGTTGTATCAGTTGTCCGATTTTCATGAATACGACAAACGACCGTTTCCAGTTTGTTACAAACTTTGCCTATTTCAATGACTTTCCAACCAAGTATGTTTTCAATGTCACATAAAATATTGGCGGGATATCCAATATTGAATGGTTGTCTGGGTGTTGAGATTTTGACTGAAATAAACAAAGGAATCTTATAACACAATTTGGGATATTTAATTTTTAAAGAATCAGTCTCGGCCTACTTTAAAAAGAAAAGTATGTTGATAACGGATTTTTGTTACCTTCAATTCTTCTGATTTGTTTGGTTTGCAAAATTCAGCCGCCGCCTCAATACTATTTAACTGAGTAAATATATTATACGCTAAATCCCACAGGTTCTTGCATACCAGATCAGGTCATCCGGTGTTTTTACCCGTGTAGGAAATTTCGATCCTACACCCCCCATGTAGAATGAGTCATGTATGTGACGTCACGTCTTCAAGTATCTGGCGTAATATATTAGGTTAATATATTCAAGTTAGTCATTTATAAAAAAAAGTTTGCATTAATGTCAATATTTCAGCATAAGGAAAATAAATTGATTTGTATACATACACAGAAATCTTATAAATAATAAAAGTTATGCAAGAAAAAGTACCTTGCATGAGACATTCGGTTAAGATAGAAAAATCTGTCAACTCGGGTGAACTGTTTTGGCAGGAACTCGGCAGAGCCTCGTTCCTGCGAAACAGTTCACCCGAGTTGACGGATTTTTCCATCTTCACCTAACCCTCATGCATATTACTTATATTATGGGATTTAAATTTAACAGATACTCGACTGAGATTAGGAAAAGTTTATAGATCTACCGTTTTTCAATATCGTTTATAATAATAACAACTCTAAAATCAAACCAAGTAGATTACCAGAATTTCAAAGATTTTGAAAGTAATCTGTCATATAATACCCGTTTACTTGTAATGTATTGGGATTATTTTATATTAACCTGAAGTAACGAACACTTTTAACTGCTGAGTACTGCTAGAGTTAGAGAGCTCCTCTACGTCGGCTGTTGTTGTGATACATCGTAGAGTAACATTGTCCATGGCATTTGTTACTTGTATGGTAGTCGTTATAAACTCCTTCAGCTGGCAATGCTCTGTCTGGCTGGAAGTCAACATCGTTGAGATGTTTCTAAATTTTTTTTTACCTTCGTACAAGAAATAACCATATTAATACTGAACTACATGTAAATCTTTCGACATTTTGATTCTGGATGAATATATAGAAAACAAATATTTTCGCACAAAAATGTAGATAATCGCATCTAACCGGAAGAACCGCAATTAATGTCATTGAATGCTAGACGTTGCTTGTCATATACATGTATACCTTTATCAGGCATTTCGATCCTTTACTAATAAAACATTAAAGAATAAAACAAAACCCAATAAACTATTATTTATAGATATTATAAAAACGCTCGTTTTCGATATAACAGACATAAAGTATTCATTGAACAAAGACTAAGATCAAATAACTTACAGTTAATTAATCAAATAGATTTTGAAAACATTTTTTCATGTTGTATATATACTAAGTAACGGCGCTTTGAATGTTTTAAATCACACACAATCATTTTTGAAATTAAAAAGCCGACACCGTATTTTCCAGTTGGTGGGGATACCGCTCGTACGATTAATTGCATAAATATTAAGCAAAAGTGCATTGCGAGATGTACGTTTTTAACCGACAAAGTCGATCACTTATACTTGTTAATTTTTGAAATCTCTCCACCAGCCGACATTTACTGGTTCTATAATACGATTGTTTTATAATTGCCAAAACAAAGTAACTGCCCAGTTCATTCCTGAAATAAAATTAAAACCCTACATTACTGAACAGAACAGAACAGAACATTTTTTTTATTTCGCCCAGGTATTTACATACAACATGGGGGAGCACAACATAAATAATATATGAATAATTACTTTGTGGTAACCGGTAATAATTTGTTTGCAATGGCAACAAAAATAAATATGATAGGAAACAGGAATTATTCACACGAGAAAGCAAAAAAGTAGTATTAAAGTGTAACAATGGACGTACTAGACACATATAGTGGGTTTTCGATAACTTGACAGTCACATGACACTGGAGTCATATTTATGTATTGTTCATTTGGCGAATTTAATATAGCCATATACCTTCCGAGGTACTCACACTAATAAGATATTTAATTCGCTAATATAAGCGATATAATAACGATTATTTATATTAACATAGTATCACATGACTGTCAAATATCCAAAATCAGTTATAAATTTACAAGGTATAAATTGTGTTTCATTTCACAATTGCTTGGTGTGCAGATAATAATCGAGTACTGCTACGGACCTGTATTTAGAGGGAGACAGATGTTTACACAAGCGTTACTCGCTTACAAGTTTTAGCTTTCCAAAAAGCTAGTCGGTCATTAGCACAACCTTTTTAGAAGACGGCACAAAAGTTTAAACTTTAAGCCACTTGAAATTAAAGCGCTTTATATTTATTGGATGTCATACAAAAATGTAAGTTTATTTATAGGTATTCCTTCTTTCGAAGGAGATGTATTTAAGCAGGTGATAAAACTAACCCTGTTTGCAAACAAAATAATTCACCTGAAGATAAACCGAAATTGAAAAGTTTATCAAACACTATTTTGTGTCACAAAGTGTTAGAAAGCAACGATAATCAAGCTGTAAATATATACCAAAAGCTTCAGAATATGTTTAAAAAACAAAGTTTTTCACTGTCACAGAGTGGGAAAGAAAAATGTTCACACAGTCTGGCCGGGACTCACTGGTATAACATTGCTCTTTCTGATCTAGAACAATTTCGTTAGAATGTTGGTATTTACTTAGAATGTCTTATGACTTCCAATAACAACCAAACGCGTTAATTTCAAATTTGACTAAAGTATGCACTTCAGCGCCGTCTTTGTTTGTTAAAAGAGTTATGCTAATGACCGACTAGCTTTTTGGAAAGTATAATTTTGTTTTGTCTATCATAGACAGTTTCATGACTCGATTTGAAACTTCCGCAAAAATATGTGTTTTCGCATGTTCCAAAGATTATTTTGTAGCTTCAAAACCAAATTAAAACTTTGGAAAGCTAAAACTTGTATTGTCTATTATTGTCAGTTTCATGACCCGATTAAAGATTCCGGCAAAAATGTGTGTTCTGATGTTCGAATGATATTTTTTACATTCAAAACATTATAAAACTTTAATAACCAGTTGAGTGGCAAAATGCAAGATTACAGTTTAGCAAACTTATCAAAGTAATGACGAATGAAATCCATATCGAGCTATCTTAAACATGAAAAACGTTCCCCGTGATACCCCTGTCCCCGAGTTTCACAAAATGCTGCAGAAGTTCGTAGATAAGAAAATAAAGCAAAAAAATAGCTAATCTCTGTTCAGTGCTCTCTACAAATTGTAGTTGCTAATAGAGTCATAAGCTGTACATCTTTTGTTTATCATACACAGTATACATTTACTAGACAAAATCCATGTATATGTTTATTGTTCTTCGTCGGAAATATCTTTATGAGTAATAAGCCTAGCTGATCAGAAGCTGGAGAGAGGATTTAAGAATAGGTACAGACTCCATATATGACGTCGTTTAACATCCAATAGGAGGCCTCTAGGTTTTCATAGATAACGACTGAGTAAGAGTCTATCCATAAATAACGACTTAGTAAGAGTCTACTTTTCTAAACTATCCGTTCCGTCTGTAGATTTTTTCTCCGTCGTTATCAGAAAATAAACGACTGTTGTAAACCAAAATCTAGAGGCCTCTGATTGGCTGCTGGATGACGTCACACTTGCTCTCTGTATCTATTTTAAAACCTCTCTCTCGAGCTGCTTATCAACAAGGCTTATTGCTCATCCCAATAATTCACGATAAACCTTGACATGGATAAAGCATGATGAGTAAATATGCACTATTTGTGATAAAGATTAGAAGAAGTACAGCTTATACTTTATAAACCAGCAACTGGAAGGTGTAAACAGCGCACTGAACAACATTATATGGCAAACATTGTGCAGAATTTGTGCAACTCAAATGGTTTAACATATCGCAGTAATGTAGGCATTCCAAACATATGTATGGCAATAAATCAGTGACCAGGTTAAGTGGCATCAAATTGCTATCAGCAACCCAGTTGGGATAATGGTAAACATACATCTGTTATATGACTCCAAGTTCTTTGTATTTTTAAACCTAACACTAGTTGGTGATGTTATGTACTTGTAAACGTGGGGAATACTGCCTTATTTAAACCTCAAGGAAAGATAACTGAAACTCGCTAAGGATTTGATATAAAGCTTCTTTTATATCACGTGTGATTATCACGTTATTACCTAATTACGGCTCACGGATTATCCCTGGAATAATAAATATCCACAATAACTGAATTTCACTTGAATAATTTAATTAAACACCAAAAGTTCGAATGTAACTGGTTAAGAAATTCAGTCCCTTTTATTGTGGACAGTTCCAGTAGGGTAAACATGTGACTGCAGGGTGAGAAGTGTCATAAGTATAAAAAGACAATGCTAAAAAGATGGGTAAATAAGATAATAATTAAAAGTCTTTGAAATGTGAAACCTAAATGCAATTAAGATTGACATGCCACATTCAAAGTAGGAAGTGTCAGTGAAGTTGAAGGTTTTAAGATGTAATTAAAAGATCATAATGACAATTACTTGATTTACCCGTAATATCTTTCATGAATTTTGAAAATGATAATTTTCTGCAAGTTACAAAGTTGAAAAATAAAATTAAAAAAATAAGATGAAACAAACAAAAATAAGAAAATAAGCAATGCATAACATTATTTTAAAATATCACTTAATGTGTTATGTAAATTTTTCATAATGTTATGCAAGAAAATTATACTACATAACAACTCTCTGGGGGCTGTTTTGCTTTGGTCCCCAAAGTTAAAAAATAAAACACAATAACAAACAAAAATAACACAAAAAGATGCATGCATAAACTATTACATAGGCAATATATATAACGTAAGTCCTGTATTGGTGTTCGAGAACCCCAATAAAATGTCAGCTCAAGACCTAAGGCTTATCAAACATGCAGATTGCAATGTTTAGATCATTGGATATAGTTTGGTGGTTTTCTTTTAAAGTGGAACATCACTATAAACATAGAAGGTCATTGTGCTGAGCACATATGTTTAAATCCTCCTTGATTGCTGTTCCAGTTCTCCCAAACTAGCCAATTAATGACAATAACCTAATGATCATTTACCTACGGTCTTAAAATTGATTTCTGGAGTCAGTTTATGTATATTGCTGAAATTTGCTTCAATGAGATTAATTGGTGGTTTATGCCTACAGACAAAACACGTTCGAGATGTTATGTTGAAGTCTGATATACTAAAAAATCTAGAGTGGCCGTTACAGTTACTTTAAAGTGTGCCCTGAGCTCTAATTGCATTTTCAAATTCCAATGCACGTGGACGGGTTAGAATTATATTGTTTCTATTCATATATTCCTGATAATCCTCTGCCCTACATTGAACCAAAGGAATCCACTTATCCTGGTTAACGAACCTGACATAAGTTTGCTTGTCAACCGTTTTATGTTTAGCTATCGTTCCCGAATATATAATTTTGTGGTTGTAGAGACGGGTTAGGAGTTTCATTTTCCTGTGGCTGTTGTCTCTGAATATCATTATCAGGCCGGTTTGCTTGATTATTAGTTGATTGTTGTTTTTCTCTGAATTTCTGGCGAACAGGTTCTGGCGGATTGAAAGGCTTAAGTTCGCTAGCATTGCGAAGACTCCTCATTGGGGTATTGGTTCCTGTGTGAATAAGCTTGTATGTGAAATTTGGTCCTAATTCCTGAATAAACTATGGTCCCAAATATTTGTGAGTTAATTTTGGTGATTTTCCCTTTTTGACCCTGTGATTTTTGAGCATGACCAAATCTCCAATTTTGAATGTAGGCACTCTTGCTTTGTGATCATGTCTTTGTTTAGATTTTTCCTGAGAAAGTTTAATGTTGGAGCCAGCGATTTCTTTGACAACTGGTAGTTTTCTTAACAGTTGTTCAAAGTAACCCTGGGCATCCGGTCCTAAACTGGTTGTGGGAATTAGGGAAATGTCTATTGGTAGGTTCATTTCCTTTCCAAATAAGATGTGGAACGGTGAGAGTCCTGTTGATTGTGTTGAAGGAGACATGCGACAGGCCATCATTGCTGCCGGCAGAATTGAAGGCCAATTCTGCTGGTCTTCACTGATATAGGCCCTTAGAATCTGTTCCAGAGTCGAATTCATACGTTCGCAGGTCGAATTTGTTTGTGGATGGTACGCTCTAGTGTGATGTCTGGTAATGTCAAACATTTCACACAGAGCTTTGACCAATTTTGACATGAAATTGCGACCTCTGTCTGAAACAAGAATTCTTGGAGCACCATACCTTGTGAAAACCTCATTGAAGAGTTTTGATGCAACTAGAGTAGCCTCCATGTTTTCAAGTGGAAATGCCTCGCTTCATTTTGAGAAGCTATCTACAACCAATAAAATGTACTGATATCCATCCTTGGATTTTGGCAGTGGTCCCAAGATGTCCATGTGCCATCTTTCAAACGGTTCGGCAATGGGCATATTTACCAGTGGCGTTTGGTTTGGGTTTCTGTTAACCTTTATCCTTTGGCAACAGTCACAAGAAAGAACATAATCCTGAATATCCTGATAGTAGCCAGGCCAGTAGAACTTCCTTTTGATCGCCATAAATGTCCTTTGTACTCCCAGATGGCAACCACCAGCAAAACAATCATGATAGCTCTTCAAAACATCCTCTCGTAGGATCTTAGGAAGAGCTTATTGTAGGATTGTTATATTTGCTGGGGCAACCTTTTTAGCTCTGGGCTGAAAGGTGTGATACAAGACGCCATCAGAGAGAACATAACAACATGATTCACGCACAGTGCGCTCGGCCAGTGTTTTATCGTCTGGTAATTCCCTTGAATGGAGGTAATTATAAATATACCTAAAATCTTCGCAGTCCTTTTGGAACGGAATAATTTTAGTATTTTTCCAGACGTTAGTCTCATTAGTGAAGTTGGTAATGTCTTGTGTTTTGTCCTGCATTACTTTGGTGGAATCCTGAAGTGTTACTTCTTTCTGATGAGGATCCACTTCCATAACGCAGGGTACATCACTGTACTCGAAAATGAACTCAATTGGTCCATCTTCGGTCGTAATTGGGTCATTATTGTCCGCTACGATTGCTTCGGTATCACATTGAGGAGCTTTGAAATCATCACTCTCTGGTATAATTGCTTCCACGGATAGCTCAGGTTCATTGACTTTTTCACAATGAGGCTGAGAACACGCAGAAGAACTGATATCAGGAGTTTGATCCAGTACTGATAGGCCTGTCTCAGCAGAATACACACGCCGAGACAAAGCATCAGCATTTTGGTTATTTTTACCCTTTTTATGGATGACCTCAAAATCATATGATTGCAGTTTCAAAGCCCAACTTCCTAATCTGTTCCCTGCATCCTTTTGTTTATGTAGCCATTCCAAAGCTTTGTGATCAGTATAAACATAAAATTTCTTGTGAGACAGGTAATGCCTATATGTTTCGATTCCCTCTTTAACAGCTAAACATTCTTTTTCAGTTACTGTCCATTTCTTTTCATCAGGCCTTAAGGCCCTTCCTCCATAACAGACTACTCTCTCCTTCCCATCAGATCCTTTTTGACCTAATATGTAGCCTAAGGCTATGTCAGAAGCATCGGTAGTAAGTATGAAAGTATCTTCAATATTGGGATATGTTATCATAGGTGCAGTAACTAAAGCATGTTTAAGGGTTTCAAAAGACTTTTGATGTTTATCTGTCCATTCAAATTTCTGATCCTTTTGAAGCAGCTGATTTAAAGGAGCAGCTATCTTTGAAAAGCCTTTTACGAATTTTCTATAATAATTACAGAGTCCAAGAAAAGAACGTACATCTCTTTGAGTTTTTGGGACTGGAAAAGTTTCAACTGCTTTTGTTTTGTTTTCATCGACCTCAATACCTTCCTTTGACAATATATGACCTAAATAGCACACTTTCTCCAGGGCAAAATGACATTTGTCAGGTTTTAAGGTAAGATTTGCAGCTCTTAGTTTTGAAAACAGAAGGTCTAAATGTTCTAAATGTTGTTCAAATGTTTGACTGAATACAAGTTTATCATCAATTTAACAAAGAGCGTGTTTCCAATTCAAAGAACCTAATACTTTAGACATAAGCATTTGAAATGACATAGGGGCGTTCTTTAAACCAAATGGCATCCGTTTAAATTCGTAAACTCCTGAAGGGACTATGAATGCAGCCTTATGTTTGGTTTCTTTGTCTAAGGGTATTTGCCAAAACCCTGATGCCATGTCTAGTGTTGAAAAATATTGAGCTTTCGAATCACCGATACAATCAAACACAGATTCAATTGCTGGAAGTGGATGAATTATTGTTTTGGTAATTTTGTTTAATCTTCTATAGTCAACTGCAAACCGAAAAGTGTTATCTTTCTTTCGAACCAAAACAACAGGGCTATGCCAAACGGAATTTGATTCTTCAATAATGTCACCATCTAACATTTTCGCTATCTCTTCTTCAACAACTTTTCTCTGAACTGAATTTTGTTTGTAAGAGGGCATATGCACAGGCGCAGCATTTGGATCAGTATCAATGGTATGATGATATAAATTTGTATGGCCTAAGTTTTTCAATGAAGTGGAAAACACGTCTTTGTTTTTGTGCAAAAATGCTTCCATAATAAATTTTTGTTCTTTTGTTAAGTCAGATTTAGAAAGATCAAAAGTTATTTCGTCCGCTTGCTCTGGACATGTCACCTGAATGTTAGCACATGTTGGAATATCATATTTTGATTCCGTCTTTTCATTCAATGAAAATATGCCATCGATATCACTAACCGTAGCTATCACAGTGTTTGCTGGTAAAAATACAGGCTCATTCGTCACGTTGACCACACTCATAAGAACCTTACGTTTTTCTACCTTTGCAATGCATTTTGAGCCAGCTAATTGCCTATTATGTAGAGCTTCAGTAGGTTCAATAAGAACTTGGTCACCTGTTTGTCTACGTGATACCCTAACCATGAGATCGACCCTAGAATTTGCAGGAATTTTTGTAGAATGGCTGACACGAGCTAGACCAGAATCGGACTGTGAGAGATTGGCTTTTAACAATTTGTCTCTCAAGTAAACTCTTCTGTTTGGTATGTCTAATGAAACGCCATGTTCTGTCATAAAATCAATTCCTAATATCACAGGGTGTTGTAAATGAGGTAGCACATAGAATGGGTAGGAAAAAGCTGCATTAGCTATGGTAACATCAATTGTAAGTTTGCCTACTATTTTTATTCTTTCCCCACCAACGCCAGATATTTCATGCAAGTCAGATGCCAAAAGTTCAACCCCCTTGAGACTAGTCTTTTGCAAAAATGAATTAGAGATACAGGAAATGGAGGCACCAGTATCCAGGAGACATTGCACTCTCTTACCGCCTACATTACTTAAAACAGTGTTTTTATGCATTGGTGTTATCACAGATATGATAGGATTTTCTTTTTCCTTGCTTTTATCATTTACACTTTTATGATTTTTGCCCCCCTCATTCAAATTGTTCATGTTTTGAGACTCTGTTTCAACTAATGATCGAGCAGAGGATGGTTCTTTATTTGATTTGAAATTTGTTTGAATCTTAGAAAAGGGTTCAGCACAATTTAAATCATCAATGCCCTTATTCAAGTATTGCCTATCCACAGGAGCTCTGCAGATAGGCGCGAGTCCCTATTGGTTACAGGCAACAGACATGTGACCCTTTTTATTGCATTTAGTGCATGTCTGATCTTGAGCTGGACATTTTTCAGGGGTACAGTACTTAAAATGTATAACACCGTTACAGAACTTACATGGTTCAGCTGGTCTTCTTCTGTTGGCTGGCCCTCTTCTTTCTTGGCGCCTACTCCATGAATTCTGCAGCTGGTCATCTGACTGAGTTGGCTGTTCATAACCTTGGCCCCAAGCACTTGGTTGGACAGCCGCTATCTTCTGTCGCTCAAGAAGCTCTAGTATTCTTGTAAGCACTGCATCCCCGGAACATTGATGTTGTTGTGTTGCATGATAGGTAGCAACGGGAGGTGGCGTCACATATGTTTGTAATGCTTTATCAGCAATCAGGGCTGCACGTCGAACCTCGCCTAGTGTCTGAGGATCCTGAAGCATCACTGAATGCCTAAGATTGTCTCTGAGACCTTTCACCATAATGGTAAGTTGGTAGGATTCTGGTAGAAGTGTCCCTTGAAACTTGAACATACACCTTGTGTAGTAATCCGCTACAGATTCTTCGGTGTATTGTTTAAGATCAGGTATTTCACTAGACTTGTCCGGTGCATACCTTTCAAGAAAGGCGGCTTTCAGCTGTGTATAGTTTGTAATCTCTCGGTTTGTGGCAATTTCACTTTCGTACCACATTTGTGCATCGCCGGAGAAACAAAGAGGTAGTTCATTAAATTTCGCTTCATCATTCACACCATCTCTTGTGCAGAAATTTTCGAAGCGGGCTAGCCAAGATGCTGCATTAACTAAGCTGCCCAGAAAGGGTTCTAGTTTAGCCTGGTTGAAGGTTGCACGTGATGTTGCCATTCTGAGTGTAGGAGCTGTTGCTGCTGTTATCGCGAGATCAATTTGACCTGCTGTTGTTGCAGCTGTGACTGATGATGCACTCAATGTGACTCCGGTTGTGTCCAGCGATGATGATGATGGAGATGAAGCTGCTGCTGTTGTAGCTGTAGGTAGTGAGTGATGGGATTCTGCTGGTTATGATTCCAATGGCAGTTGCGTTAAAGTGACAGTAGGTCTTACTGGTGTTGTTGGTGCAGATCTTGGTTGAGTGAAAACAGTATGCTGTGGTTCCACCAGGCTGTTTTCCTTCTGATGCCGAAGATAATAACGGTTTGCAGGATTCATACGGAATCAAACCTCTCTTCCCCACCAATTGATATAAAGCTTCTTTTATATCACGTGTTATTATCACGTTATTACCTAATTACGGCTCACGGATTATCCCTGGAATAATAAATATCCACAATAACTGAATTTCACTTGAATAATTTAATTAAACACCAAAAGTTCGAATGTAACTGGTTAAGAAATTCAGTCCCTTTTATTGTGGACAGTTCCAGTAGGGTAAACATGTGACTGCAGGGTGAGAAGTGTCATAAGTATATTATGATGCAAAAGTTTCTATTTTTATATTTGAGTCAATAGTTTTCATTTCAGTCATTCATTTTAATTTTGATAGATAATTATCACAATGTTAAGAATCTTTTTAAGTAAATTTAACTGATCAAGTGTCATTGCTTGTGACATCTTGATCTTTATCAATTATATTTTATCACAACTTGAAAGGATATGCCTTCTGTGACTTCCTATGTATCTTGACACTCATATTGTTAACTTAAAAATTAATTACTTTTTATGGCTTCGAGCATATGTGTCAGATTTATTACTGACCTTATAAAAGGCAATGAAAAGCATTTTAGGATAGAACGGAATATACCTTCTAAAGTGACAGTAGGATCAACCACTGTGCACTTGTTAACATAAATTTATATTGCGAATTCTACTTGTAAATCTATAATTGTTATTTGTTGGATCTACAACGGAATAAAATTGGAAAACCATCAGTTGTGTTAGTCAAACCAATGAAAGAAACTCCTGCATCGTAACAACTTTATATCAAGTGGTGGAGAATCCGGGTAGATGACTTTTTAGTTCATCTAACTTTCCTGGTACCTCAGCAACACAGCCAAGCATAATCAACGTAGAGCCCCTATCTAAAACAATCAGGCTAGCAATAAAGGATGGACCAAGTACCAGCTCATTCTACCGCAAAAAGGAGAAACGTGCATGGACGGCCAGCTTTATGGAGACAGCCACAAAATTTCTGGAGGACAGGAAATTATGAAGTTTGTTACAGATGTGGTGAGTCCACTTTATACCAACACTACTGTATAGCTTTGCAAAGGCAATGCTTTGCTTGCGGAAATAATGGACATTTTGCCAAATTCTGTCGCGTCACGAAATCTCGAATACCAGCCAGAAGCAATGAAATGTTGCAAAATCAAATGCCTGCAAATAAAAAGCAAAAATCAAAACGGAAACAGGAACGTGATTACATGAGGTTACTATCCTTCAGAGAACGGAAATCAGTTTGCAGTATAATGCCATTCTATGAGTTGGATAGTAAGGAAATAATAAAATTCATTCCGAAAATTGTGTGTCACAAGGACAAAATCAAGCAAAAAGAAATTAAGAAAGAAAACAACCTTCTTCAAGATCAGGTGAAAATGTCGAAACATGAAATTAATTCATTACAACAAAGATTACAATCAGCTTACGTGATTAGCCATAGTCTGGCAACCGTTTTGGCCCAGACTAGGGATGAGTTAAAATCAGTTCAGTCACAAAATGAATCCAAGACAACCACAGATAATAAAATCCATCAACAAATGGAATGGATCGAACATGAGAACAAGTTCCTTTATTCAGAATTAAGGAAGCTACAACAACAACAGAAACAACAAATGGAGGTCAAGCCGAAATTGTCAGGAAGTGTTCCTACAAGCAGAGAAGCACAGGTCCAAGCTGGAAATGAGTACAAACATAATTTACTTAAACAAGAAATGATACAAATGACTAACTGGTACTGTGCTCTGGAACCAAGTAATCTAAAGCAGTCTAATCAGTTTGTAAACCCATGTTCAAATTGTGGCAGCAAGTATTCTCACGATCAAAAATATTGTCCAGCTATTGGAAATAGGTGTTGTCTATGCATTAAACTGGGGCATTTTACCTTATTTTGTCCGACAAAGAAACTGTTTTAGTTGTAAAAAAAACAACTGGGATATAAACACAGAACAGTTATATTTGATATTATCTGTAAACATTAAGATCGAAACTTTATAAAATAATACAATCTTTAACTACTCCATTTCAAAGGATATTACAAACATTTAGGGAAGGAGTGTACAGCAGACTCTCAAAGCAGAGAAGAAAAGCACTTCTGTACCTTTGTGTTGCATTATTAAATAAATACCATTTGTATTCTTTTAACTTTGAGGACAAAGTTTTTTTAAGCAGAGGAGACTTATTATGATGCAAAAATTTCTATTTTTGTATTTGAGTCAATAGTTTTCATTTCAGTCATTCATTTTAATTTTGATAGATAATTATCACAATGTTAAGAATCTTTTTAAGTAAATTTAACTGATCAAGTGTCATTGCTTGTGACATCTTGATCTTTATCAATTATATTTTATCACAACTTGAAAGGATATGCCTTCTGTGACTTCCTATGTATCTTGACACTCATATTGTTAACTTAAAAATTAATTACTTTTTATGGCTTCGAGCATATGTGTCAGATTTATTACTGACCTTATAAAAGGCAATGAAAAGCATTTTAGGATAGAACGGAATATACCTTCTAACGTGACAGTAGGATCAACCACTGTGCACTTGTTAACATAAATTTATATTGCGAATTCTACTTGTAAATCTATAATTGTTATTTGTTGGATCTACAACGGAATAAAATTGGAAAACCATCAGTTGTGTTAGTCAAACCAATGAAAGAAACTCCTGCATCGTAACAACTTTATATCAAGTATAAAAAGACAATGCTAAAAAGATGGGTAAATAAGATAATAATTAAAAGTCTTTGAAATGTGAAACCTAAATGCAATTAAGATTGACATGCCACATTCAAAGTAGGAAGTGTCAGTGAAGTTGAAGGTTTTAAGATGTAATTAAAAGATCATAATGACAATTACTTGATTTACCCGTAATATCTTTCATGAATTTTGAAAATGATAATTTTCTGCAAGTTACAAAGTTGAAAAATAAAATTAAAAAAATAAGATGAAACAAACAAAAATAAGAAAATAAGCAATGCATAACATTATTTTAAAATATCACTTAATGTGTTATGTAAATTTTTCATAATGTTATGCAAGAAAATTATACTACATAACAGATTCTCTGGCGGTTATAGCCGCCAGACAAAATTGGTTTACTACTGTCGCTGTCTGCTGAAAGTACAGACATGCGTAGTGAAACAGTCAATTCCGTCTGGTCCGTGAACTTTGGGCGCAGGGTACAGTTTCCGAGGCGGCTTTCGGAGTCTGGGACTGCGCGCGAACTCTTGTTTACTGAAAATACAAAATTTGTACTGCTAAAATTGTGTTGTTGTATTTTCTGTGTTGGAGGGGGGTGGTATCATGTAAACAACAAGCAACTGGTCTACAGTAATTATCCTTCTGGATTAAATAAGACCTATAAGCTCACCCCTACCCCTGTTTTTCCAGTGCAAATTTGGCTAAAATCCTACATATCTGAAAGCCTGCACAATATTTCCTGCAAGAACTTTTGAAATAAAACCCCTTTCCTGTTAATATTTAATATGTGCCCAATTCCCCAAGCAGATGGAAAGTGTCTCCCATCCAGCTTGATTTTTCAGCATTTGTCATTGAAATACCTCACTGTCAAATTATTCTCAGATGCAGCCGAGCAGACTGTGCTTTCATCCGGTTACTATTCAACTCAGAACATACAAAGCTACCATCCATGCATTTTAGCCACCATGATCAGATTTCTTATTGCACAAATTATACATAATTTAAAAAGAATCTCACATTTTAAATTTAAACAATCATTTTAATGCATTTAATTCAAGGGTACCCCAAATATTTAAAAAATCGACCGGGACCAAAGTGCGAAACTGTACCCTGCCCACTTAAGAACTTGCGTCTCCCTCTCAAGTCTCATATATCCCCCTTTCATCTCAGGTTAGATCCTTTTTTGGGTTCAACAAACCACTTTAATCATGTTTTATTAGCCAAATGAGGTAAATAGAGCCAATCTGACACCTACACCCAAATAAAGGGAAATAAGCAGAATATCACCCCCTTGGGCAGGGTGATAGTATTTCTGTTACAGATGCCAAACCTCCCATCAAAACTGAGAAAAATGACTGTTTTCAACTCAAACTATGTTCAGATATTGCATTTGCATTTCATACAAGTCAACTTTCGCATACGAAAAAATTCAGGTTTTTACCTTAAGGGCGCAGGGTACAGTTTCCGAGGCGGCTTTCGGAGTCTGGGACTGCGCGCGAACTATACATAATTTAAAAAGAATCTCACATTTTAAATTTAAACAATCATTTTAATGCATTTAATTCAAGGGTGCCCCAAATATTTAAAAAATCGACCGGGAACAAAGTGCGAAACTGTACCCTGCCCACTTTGCTTTACATCGCTGTTAACCGGTGTTCAGGTAGAAAGCTCAAGTTTGGTCCATTATAATATGTCGGTCATCAGGATGACCGACAATAGTATTTTTACGTTTTCAATTCTGAGTCTCAGAGCTCGCTTATGCGGCAATACAATACCGGAAGTTTATTTAAACATGGTCAATACACATGCAATTACTATTTATACAAAGAGGTTAACCACCAATCAAAGTTGTACACATGCAGTTACTATTTTTACACAGAGGTTAACCACCAATCAAAGATGTTTTGCTGTCAGGTACTGTTTAATACAGTCTGCGTTCATTTCTATTTTCTTATCGTTTATTTCTCACTACTCTGATATGCAAAATAAAATATTCGCTATCAAATGTTATAAGCTTGTAAACACTTTTAGCTTAGTCAGTCTCTGACTACGGAGTTGTTTGGTATTGTAACAAGTTTGTAAGTTTTTAATTGTTTTAAATATTTATTATATGCAACATTTGACGATCACAAGTATGTTTCCGTTTTCCTTCGTTTACCTTTTTCTCGATTTACAGTTTATTTAGTTAAACATATTATTTCTAAAAGTAATATTCAAAGCAGGAATAACATGCTGCAGCAGTATAAAAAATACGCATTTTCGTGACTAGAATTTTTACATTATTTCAATTGAAAATCGTCGAAACATTGTACAATCCAAAACGCGAAATGAAAATAAACTTATGTATTATTGTTGCATTATTTTGATCGCGAAGAATATTATTCTTATATTGAACTTCGCAGAAGAAAGAAAGGTTTCCAGAGGCTCCAAGTTCATCAGTGCACTGAACAGGTTCTAACACAAGTGTTATATCTGCAGACTCTTCCTTGAGATCTTTTCTAGACAATCTAATATGAGTTTCAGGTGTTGAACTTGTGTTGTAATAACTGACAGTCTTTCGAATTAATACAAAGTTCTCAGAACTATGTTGACGATTTGTTCTCCCCACAGTCAAACTGGTCCGTCCTGGAGCTTTTGTTACATTGCATGAAATTTCTGCTCTACCTCCAATATAAATCGTGTCATCAGAAACAGTCAAATGCACTGAAAAATAATGAATTAAATTTCCTATAGAAACATTAATAGTTTATGGGTCCGATTTAATAAAAAGATGATCAATGTTTATACTCTACTGTTGAAACACAAAAATTTTTGTCTTTTACTGACCACAAGATGCCTTAACACAGCCACACAATAAGAAAGGTGCATATTCTGCAAAATAAACGTATTATTCAGATACTTGATTGATTACCTCAGAGCCCTTTATAAGGTGCTCAGAAAATACAAATACACACAAATACATCAGCTATTGGTCCCTCAAAAAACAAACAACAAAAATAAAACCGAGTAAAAGCTTTTAAAGGGGTCACAAACATTAGAAATGCCGAAAACTGGCTAAAACTTCAAAAATGAATTTTGGGGAAAATACTTATGGCCACCTAGATTTTAGTAAAGAAATGTATTTAGCTAACGGATGTACTAATTTTTGCAAAAACCGAAAGTAGAAAGTAAGTTTTCCTTGAAATTCTTGAAAACCCTAACATTATTTTGACGAATTGGCACTAAACATTGTAGACCAGGATATACTTACTTCAGGGTTTCCTTTGTATATTGCCCATATAAAGCTAATGGATGTACTTATGTTTGAAAAAAAAACGAAAGTTGAAAGTAAGTTTTCCTTGAAATTCTTGAAAACCCTAACATTATTTTGACAAATTGGCACTAAACATTGTAGACCAGGATATACTTATTTCAGGTTTTTTTGGTATATTGCTCATGAATTTCAGAGTTCATATGGCACTTTGCTCATCATCTCATAAAGGGAGAATAGACGGCGTTGACTATGTGGTATTGTCAATTATCTGCCCTTCTTATCAGTCGTCAAATTATCGGAGATTAACGAAGTCTAGGGTCAATAAAATATGTCATTTGCGCCGGAGGGGAAAACCAATAAAATAGCACAAAATTGTTTCATCATTAAGCATTCAGTTCGTTTCATAAAAGTTGTATCTTAAATATTGAAACGGGACGGTACATGGGTGTGTACACGGGTGTTACAAGGGAAAACAGAATCTGTAAATGCTATAATTATAAGATGATAGAAAACGAATACCACTTTTTGTTAGTATGCCCCTAATACTCGAATATTTTAAACTAATATATATGAAGAAATTTTTAGCCAACAATTGATAAATTCAATAGATTAATGAAATCAGAAAGTAAAAGCAATATTTTCAAAATTACAAATTTTATCAAAAATGTTAAAGTTTAACATTTGAGAAAAAAAATAAGCACGCAGGCAACACGAAGAAATAAATAAGCAATAAATAATCTTGATAATGTATATATCTCTGAGAGTTTTATACATAACAACAAAACTAGTATTCAATACTTTATAATTAAGATAACTTAGTGTATCATATCAGTTTTCCTATATCGCAAAAGTTACACACAGGCTTGAGGTAGACCATATTAATATACGTTCAACAATGTCTTCGTTTTTATCAGTTCTGTGTAACTTAGTGCCGAGTTCTTTAATTTGGTTTTGGGCACATAGACGTCCGATTATTTTATTTATTTTAAAATCCTAAGCCCCGCGATATATACCTTCTGCCTGTTCCATTTCATCCTTATTATTGCACTAATGAATAAATTTATTTTGTTGGAAAGCAATTTTTATATGTGTACAATTGGTGAAACGGTTGTTAAACTTAATACATTAAAGAATTTACAAATTCAGTCATTATAAAAAGCGGCAGAATGTGTAGCCTTTTCCAAAGACCTATATAGATAAATATAGAGATGTAATATATAGGTCTTTGCCTTTTCTCAATTTCTATATACACCGAAAAAACAAATCGGTACACTTTTAAATTCATTGAATCGATGCATTTGCTAGGTTCATTGTTTATAGGAACCATTTACCTTGTTTAAACACGGTACAGGAAATAAGCCATAAAACATATTAATTATTGATCTGTCATAACTTTGTTTTTACAACGCGTCATTTATTGGGAGGGGATACAATAAAATTAATGATGCATTTTTTCAATCAGTTAATAAAATCCCGAATTCGTTCTATTACTGTTGCGCTCTTGTTTGTCAAAATAATTAAAGAATAACAGTTCATTGAATTATTATGTTTTACTGAAAAAAAAATCTTACAATGTAATCTCGATACATGTTGAAGAGATTACGATGCGATAGTTTTTATTTGTTCTAACTTTAATTCCAGTTGGGTACATCATTACGTGCTTATGTTTCAAATGTGTTTAGAAATATGCCCTAAACTTAACAATTTCAATTTTCCGATTTCATTTTACGATATAAATTTTGGATAAAATTTTCATTTTAACTTCTTAATTGTAAATAGAAAGCATTTAACTTTTACAAATAATTTAGTAACATATACTTAAGTTATCTTAAAATATATGTGGTTTTTGTTGATTGATTGATTGATTTATTTCGGTAAAATAGAGATCATACATGGAGTAGGATTACATAAACATACAAATGCAAATTATAAATAGAAACATTAATAGTTACTAAAAATTAAAACAACAATGATAATTACATTTTACATAAAACACAAATTTAAATAACTACCCATGTTATGCCTCCTAACCCAGGATAACACGAAAAAGACTACATTACTGTAATTCTTATTTCCATCGTGGTCCTGTATAACAAAAATGGGGGCATGACACAGAGAGGCTTGTGTTATTGACTAAATTGAAAAATTATGTAATAAATACAAATGTACTTCATTTCATGTATCTCACAGTAAATTCAATCACTATCGTTGGCAATATCACAGACAAAGTTACTTATATTTACTATTTATGTTTAATAAAACCTCTTTTACAGCCTTTTTAAAAACATAATACTTATTGGTTTCAGTTACCTCTGGCAGAAGTTTGTTCCACAATTTGGATCCCATATAACAGAAAGATTTAGAGCCAAAAGATTTAACTTTGGGAACACAATAGCCTCCTTTTGTACTCAGCCTGGTTTTATACCTATGACTAGAAGCTACTGAAGTAAAAAGCTGTTTCAAATATTCTGGAGCCAAGTTCTTATTAATTTTAAAAACATGGCATAGCATAATTTGATCAACTCTACTCTGCACAGGTAGCCAATTTAGGGACCTAAAATGCTCATATCCCACATGTGACCTACTATCCAGATTGAGAATAAATCGAACCATCTTGTTCTGAGTTGTTTGAAGTTTGTTTTTGAGGGTTTGAGTAAGACTATGGTACCACACTGAACACGCATAGTCGTAATGACATTGAATTAGTGACATAACTAGTTGTTTTCTTATGTGTTTATTGAGAAAATCCTTATTTCGGTAGAGAAACTTTAACCTGGCATTGGCTTTTTTGAGAATAGATTCTGCCATCAATTTAAAAGATAAAAATTGGTCTAAGCTAACACCTAGATATTAAACAGATGAAGTGTGACTGATAGTAGTACCATTACAAATAATGTTAAGATTAGGTTGTGATCTGAGCTTCTGTCTGGATCCAAACAATATTGATTCAGTTTTACCCAAGTGTAAAGAAAGTTTGTTGTCTATCAGCCATTGACTAACACCTAGTAAATCATCAGACAAAGCTTTTTCAACATCAGAAACATTTTTACCCGAGACTAAAATAGCAGAATCATCAGCATACAGTAGAAGTTTATTTTTAACAACTGCTGGCATATCATTAACATAAATTAAAAAGAGCAGAGGGCCAAGGATAGAGCATTGAGGAACCCCACATATAATTAACGAGTGACTGGAAAAAGTGCCAGAAATATCTACCAGTTGGTGTCTGTCCGACAGATAAGACTTAAACCAATTACAAATACTATCACCTAAGCCACAAGCTTTAAGTTTCCTTAGCAAAATTGAGTGATTGACTGTGTCGAAGGCTTTCTGTAGATCTAAAAGAACCATGCCAACAACATTGCCTTTGTCAATTTCTAATCTGATGAAGTCTGTTAAATATAAGAGACATGAGTCAGTTTTAGATAGGCTTGCATATAGATGAGACTTTTTAATGACGATTTTAATTTCTTTATGCATTTTCTTATGATTGACTTTTTTTGTGACTCAATGCAAAGACCTATATAGATAGATGTAATATATAGATCTTTGCTTAATGTGACATATTGTTAATACACAAAATGTCACATTTCTTACCTGTAGATTTACCTGGGGTTCATTGTAATTTGTTACAATTATCACCTTCTTAGACTTTCGTCTGGGTTTATCATATTAATCGGATTTTATTTTACAACTATTTCGAAAAGACATATACTTATTTCTAAATGCCATGAATAATTTAGTACGTATTTGTTTCCGCATATGAAATTTGTAAAAAATTGACGGATTCGCCAAAATTTAGTGTTTCTACTTAATTCAAAGTAATATCACACAATTTCAAAACAATACTCCAACTTCTTCTACAAATTAAACTAGTAAGGCTCTATATTGTTTTCTGCACTTGACTGCCGATTTAAACAATCTTCCGTCAATGATCGTAAAATATCGGGAATGTTCGCAAATTTACGGAGACTTAAATTTTCACTTAAAATATTCGATAGTCGTGTTAGAAAAAGCTAAAAAGGACCAAAATGTTTTAAATTTAATTTAATAAAAATTAGTTTAAACAATAGCTTAATATTTTTTTGCAAAATATGTAACCTGGGTTTTTCAAAAATTCTAATCTGGATAAAAGATATAAACAATTTAATACGTAAGGATAAGCGAAAAAAATCCAACTTTCTCTACAGTTTCTATGTAAATAAAAGGGAAAGTAGCGTGGCTATATTCAAAGTAAAAACGGACCAAATTATCGTCAAGATAAATTAAAATAAAAATAACCATCTTCATCGGCAGAAATTTATCTTTAATATGTACTATGGGTTTTTCGACTGTTTAAGAAATAAAAATGTAGTAAAGAAAAAATTGAATTGTTCCTTCATAATCTATTGAGAAATTCGTTATCGATTTTCGATGATGAGCAAAGTTGGATATGCTCATGCAAACTGGTTTTCTTTTGTTTTAGTATGTGCTTGGTAATTAGAACATGAATTAGACTAAATTGTGCTTGCAGACATTAGTACATACTTAGATAAATATATTTCTTCACTAAAATCTAGGTAAGCAATGAGTATTTTCCCCAAAATTGCTTTTTTTTTAATTTTAGCAAGTTTTCGCCATTTGCAATGTTAGTGATACCTTAACGGTTTCCCAATAGCAATTAAAGGCTTATGGAATAATATTATTTGCCATTAGGAGTCATACAACTTTATTTAGAATGGAATAATTCTAAAATAATTGGAAGAATCACTTATTTTAAAGGGAATGAAAAGATATCGATCATTACTGGATGTATCGTTAAAGAAAACAAAAACTTAAATATTAAAATTTCGAAAGTTACATGACAAAATAAAATTACCTTGATTAAGGCATATCGGGTTACGGGTCCAGTTACCATTTTCACTGCAAGTTACAAATGAGCTTGAATTTTCAGCCAACACATAACCAACATCACAAACGACCCGAAGTGTTGTGTTAAACGTTGGATTAACGTTATCAATCGCTAGAGATGCATGCGGCGGTGTTTTATACCGTTCACAATTCTTGGGTATACATGAACTGATGAACTCCCATGTTCCATTGCTTAAACACCTCACTACTGAACTACTATTTAACATGTAACCAGATGTACAAGAAACAAACACTGCTGAAGATGCTAGTACGTCTGCAGTATTATTCACAGTTCCGTGCATTTGTGCTGGATAACTAGGGCAGCTAAGAAGATGACAGTTTATACAATCTACAAACATGAAACGAAATCGTCATTGCTAAATACAGAAGTCGACAAGTTTATGCACTGACAAGACAGAGTGAAACATAAAAGAAAAAGTGTTGTGTAGCGAAGTCATTTAAAATAACTTACTTTCTAAAGAGAAAACCACTTAATCTAATTTACCATATTATGAAGAAAACATACCTTAATCTTAATCAATCAGTCAATTCAAATAGGCGCTGTCGCCGAACGGGTTCGATTCCCAGTGTGGGCTTATCATTTTCAATTCAAATACTGAGAACTGACTGTATCACTAAGCTTTTAAGCTTTTGGCTTAATTTACCTGGCGCAGGAGTATTGTTGACTCGAACCAAGACAACTGGTATCACAACCGCTGCAATAATTGTCACAACTATGATGATTGTTAAAATTATTCTGCATCTGTTACAAACGCTTTGGGTCTTAGTCTCTGATACCTGTACAAAAGAAAATCATTAGTTTTGAAAGAACCTCGATTGATCTTGGTTATTGTGTCTTTTTCATGTTTTTGACAACGATCATATCATAAATACGTCGTCTCTTTCCTCTCTACATTTTCGCGTGTATGGAGGCTGTGTATCTTAAGTGGAATTTGTATGCAAATTTCACGTTCGTATATAACGGCTGAATCTTTAAGAATCGGGATATCTGTACCACTAATAACTAGGCAGATTTTATAAGTACGAGTTATAGCATAAAAGCCTTGCAGCGTCTGAATGCTATCAAACAGAGTAAAGTGATCTAGACATTAAAACATTAAAAATGAATAATATGCATTTACCGGTATTTTTGCGGAAAAGTAACAAGAACTTTTTGATGTCCGGCCTAACGAGATTTGGTTGTAATCAACTTTGTCATATTCTGTACAATCTTCAACGACTCCACTCGTAGTTCTAACAGGTGTCATGTATGTATTCCTGCTTTCGTCCGTTGTGTTTTTACGGTGAATGTCATGTTGTTCGTTGGTTGTACGGTTGTCGTACTGCGCCTCTCTTGAACGTGTACTAGTTTGTGGCCAATCTTGAAATAATACCGTTTCACCACAAATGGAAATATTATCCGTTGGTGCAACCGTCGTGACAGCTTGTGATCCACAGATGCTACACTCTACATTTCCAATGCTTTGACCCAGAGATAGATAAGTATTTTGCTGGCAGCTGCATATTTTTTTGGAAAGGTAACGCATGCGACCATTACCATACGCATATGAATAAATGTCATCGCTTGCGGTATCAATGGATGTGATCTTACCTTCACAGTAAAACGAAAGGTAATTGTTCTCCGTATCGTTATTTTCTTTCACACATGACTGAACACCGGTATTGGTACTAGAAAATTCCGTGGAATCGTTTGCAGTATGTTCACAGTTTCTATCACTATACGCTTTGTCTTGAGTAGGTGAAGAAAATATATTCCTTACATCCGGCTGAAGTGGATTATCCTTCAAGAACTTTGCCATCTTAAAAAGGAGAGCAAAATATAATTTTCACAACAATGTAAACTGAAGCGTTAATTCGATCCACAATCGACGATTATTGTCCAACAATATTGACCTGGCACTTCATTTATTTTCGTAAAGGTCATTGAATAAACACGGGTATCAGCGAAAACACCGATATATTATTCAATTTACACCTCGGAGATGTTTGGAGTATATATTGGAATAGATGCCGGACTACCGATCGTAACAGTTACGAAAATTAACGAATATGGGGTCAAATGCAAGAGTGCCAGGTCAATATTGTTGGACATTACCTTACAATTCGTCAATAATAACGATGTATGCATTTCACTTGGTTGCCAACGTTGTGTCGTCGTTTATAGTATCTATATACAGTAGTGCAGTATTGGATAAACAAGTTAAATTCAACCAAAATCACACCTTGTGATTCCATTGATTGCATGCGGACGTTTAAATGTGTACATTTCTTTTGTAATTTTTTAAACGTTACATATAAACTATTTCGTCTAGACCATTGTGATTATTATTTTCACTCGTAGTTGACAAAGTTATTGTGCAGTCTTGAAATGAAATATTATAAAGTATGAACTGTAATGAAGGTAAACTGGAGAAAAGCTTTATTGAAGTGGCAGTCGATATTTTCTTTAATTTTACGTTAATGCAATTATTCAAACAAACATAATGATATATTATAGCAATGTAAAAGGGGGAAATTGCATTTTCAATGCAAAACATCTCATATGGTTATAACTAGATTTCAAAGATATTTCAAATAGTTCATAGAAAGTTAAATTAGTATAAGAGCTACATCTATCTTTCTTTCATAAATTTCAAATCTCTGCAGAGGAACTTAAAATCTGAGCAACAGACTGCAAGGAAAATAAGTAAAAACTGAGCAAATTAAAAGATTAAAAAATACGATTATATATAACCTAAAATGCGTGTTAAGTTTAAAGTAAAAGATGTTTGCATTCTTGCTTACGTAGAGATATGTTCAATCTGCCAGACTGCCTGATTGAACAACCCTGTTTAACAAGCTGGAATTTCCGCTGGTAGCCTATTCAGGTTATTTGACTGAGCAGAGGAACAATGAGAACTCATAATCGTCAGCAGTATCATTTATTATCCTATATGCAGAAATATGGTAATCGAGTGACTGTCTCTAAGGAGATCAGATAGTAAAGGACCGCAATAGAAATACGTACTACTTTGTGTGATTTTAACATCAGAAAGCGTCTAATCTATATGAACCTTTCGTCTACTGTGTGCCATTTTAGGGATTGTAACATTTCTCTGACGCTACCTGCACATTTTGCTACAGTAATGTTTTACTAACCGGGCTGCATTACGTACAGATTCTATTTGTTTGATGTAGATGTCAGTGTGAGGTGACTGAGGAGCAGTACTCAAACTGTGGCCCTAGAAGAGCATGATAAGCAGTGGTTTATAGAGTATCTTGATGTTTTTCTTCAAGAAGCCCAGAGTGATTTTGCTTTGTTTGTGGTATGATAAATGTGGGTGTTCCGTGACAGAGTTGATATATGGATGACTTAGCATTTGGACTGACTTCTTATCCCGCTTATGCTCCAGTGCTGACGTGTGTCATGATCGTTTTGGAGAGTTTCGAACAAGAAAGATGAGGGAAGTGTCAAACTATACAAGTTTCAAACTATTACATGCTGTTGTCAAAGGTTTTCAAAAATGTATTATAGGTTGAATTTTTTTGGCTTACATGGATGGATAACGTTTATTAATAAGTATATTCAAAGCTCAAAAAGAAATAAGCCAAGGCACAAATTACAAAAGCGAATAATTGTAACACCTCATTAAGTATTACTATCACTGTAATCAAATACATGTAAAGTAGAACAAATTATTATTATCTCATTTTCAATTGTTGAATCCAAACAATGGGGAAAATGGGGCAGAAAAATTAAATGTTCGAATGCGACAAGAATGGAAAGATGTGTCAAACAAATGGTGGGTTGAGTACTAAACAGTTTTATCTGGCTTCTTTATTCAAATATAGTTACATCCATTTTGCACTCAGTCCAGAAAAAGTGCACAATCATTCGCCTTACATACAATCTGCATTGAATATGTCTGGTTAAGTATATTATTACTACATGTACTTCCTTTTACAAAATAATTTATTAAATAAACTGGTCGTATCAAATTTTAAAGCAATAAAAAGGCAATGCTTTCTCTCCACTTGCTTCTTTTGAATTATAATTGTTTGTGTGCTTTTCCATGCAACAATGTCGATTTCATTGGTTGGTTCATTGGTTGGAGGTCTTTCGCCAACAATACAACTTGTACTTATTTGTTCACATGAGAACATGTTGGAGCATTGTAATCTTGGTGCATCTAGTTTTATCTCCCCATTGGCAAATCGTTAACCAATGATTCACTGCGGTTCAGGAAATTGCTGAGCTTACCGCATGCAATATATTTTTTCAGAGCTGTAAGTTATCTCTACAATATTTACACTGAGTACGGACCGAAATAACACCTAAATCGCCATGTAAAAAAACAACAAAACAAATGAAGCACATGTTTTACACTTGGTCAACCAGTTCCAGTTATGAAGCAGTTCCGGTTAATTTTTTTTATTTCCTATCCCATGTTAGAAATATTTCAGTAAAACGAGTGAAAATTGCATTTTAACTGAACATTAACGAACTTAAACATTTGATCTGTTGTTTAATTCGGGGCAAGATCCGTGTCAACAGAGGCTATTGAAGACACTCGTGTGCATAATTTGTTATCGCGGAGATGCTAAGCGTGGCATCCACCGCAAAAAAAACTTTATTGGCCCCAAAAGGGGCAAATAAACGTTATTTGCAATGTTGTGATATATGTTTGCTTTATCATCGCAGCAAGATTGTGTGCATAAATATTTTCATTCTTTGTGACGGTTTTTCTGAAGCATGCGTTTGAACCAATTGCGGATTATATATAAGTAATTCAGAATTAATAATTAGTGTGGATTCCATATTTGGAACTTTTTTAAAGGATAAACTGGGAATATTAGAAGATGTGGCTGGTTAACATATTGATCATTTTTCAATGTCGTTTGCACCCTTCTTCAGAGGTAGTATTATAAGTGTTTTCAGAAGGTAATGGGTCACCAGAACTTACTTAGCCACATTGGCCAGCTCCACATAAAGAGGGGTGTTGTTGTGCTACCATGTGATTATATCATTTCTATCCCATGAAACAATGACTTTAAAGTTAAATCAGATGCACGTAATGAAGACTGTGGAATGGAACTTGTGATGTCATGAGTGATTAATTACTTTTGTTTTTACTGTAATAAATGTAAATAACGTATATTATTTTATTTATTTCATATTAGTATTTTCAGAATCTTTGCACCATCAGACATGTTAGATAGAAAAAAGTGTAAAAATGTATTAGTTCTGTTAAAGCCAGAATACAGCTGTCCAATTAGACAGTCAAAATTCACTTTGAGACATGTCGACCAAATAGCCGGGACAGATTGAAAATTAACCGGAAAAGGTTTAAATTAGTCTATTAATAACTGTTACATGTGAAAAAGTAAACAAATGCGGAGACTTAAATAAATTCGATACATTTCAGGTAAGATACCGGTATCTTGCCTATTATCAAACAATAAAAAGTTCAGATTAATGCTTTAATTTTATTTTTTTACAACGAATAAATAAATAAACCGGAACTGGTTGAAAAACTGTATTACAAGTGCATTATATCAGTCATTTGTGGATCAGAATCATGCTATATATTAGACATCAAATTGAAATAGATCAAAAGACAACAAAACCCATCCAATACACGCGACAAATATGAAAATATTTTGGGCTTAGTTTTATTAAGCATGTTCACGGAAATGCATATTATTGCCCCCTGCCTTGTCACAAGTAAACAGTACACTTTAGATCCAAGATCCATCCCACACAATGGTATGCAGTTTAGTTTTTAGGAGATCTTAGGCTACATACCTTTGTTACAAATAAATTACAAAAGGTATTTAGAACCATTTTATATTAACTAGATAAAACGTATTCAGTAGCTTTTCAGCATGATGAATATAAGAGGAAACAAAGAAATAGGTTGCATTGTTATTTCCATGCAACGTTAAAGCGCAAATTAACGATAATCATTTAGCACTTTTTTGATAGCTTATTAATGCATATAAGGCCTAAAAAAATTAGGTTTGTTTCTGGTTACACTCTTGAAAAAACAATGGGTCGGTAGGTCGGCTTTATTTATTTTTTTTAGGGGAAGGAACCAAAGTCCAGGTATATACCATCTTGGGTGTAAGTAAGTACACCAAAGATTAAAATTATTAAATAAGTATCTATCTTTTTTCGAGGTATCTTTTGAGGTATTGAAGTGTAGAAAAGGGAAAACTCACTGCATTTTATACAGTGGAGCTCCGCTATATCGCGATCCGCTATATCGCGAAATCCCATATAACGCGGCCGATCCGTGGACCCCGTTTTTTCCCCATTAAATGATACCTGTATTTTGTCTAAGTCTTCGAACAGAAAAAAATAACTATTATTCTGGCTGAACGAATATTTAGAGACGAGAAGTTTTATTTAAAGAAAGATTGTCCAAACATTTAGATACATGTATATTAATTACCGGTTACACATCCGTAAACGTAAGCCGAGAATAAGTCAACACCTGTGAGACGTTTCTTCCTTTGAAATTTCTGCTTACCTTTGTCAAGCAATTAACTCCTGTGTTAAATAAACATTCTATTGTTGTATAATCAACAAAAAATGTGATGGCTTCGCAAATAGGGGTGCAATAGATTAGTTGCAAACTACAAATTCGGCGCAAGGCAGGTAATGCACTTGATCAGAAATAAGCAATAAATATACTAGATACGATGTCAATCAAACAATCAGCTGATTTAGAAATGAAATCATCCTAGTTGGTTGACGGGTTGAAATTCTTTTGTACAATAGCGGCGATCGATTTTTGAGCGGTGCGCATCATTTTAAGTTGACGTCGGTGTCTTTGATGTTAAATACACAAGCATCGCTGACATTTTAGATCAAAACGGTCAATTAACAGGTGTTAAACAGGTTTTCATAGAAGTTCTAAATTTGATGATTTTAGTCAATGCACATTTATCATTTCTCGGATATTTTATGGGCAAGTATTAGCACGATTAAAAATGTACGTCGTTCACTTTATTTCTCGTAATAAAATTATGAACATCAGACTTAAACATCGTAAATTGAAATGCACGGTCAGAAATTTAAGTCGTTCATATAAGTCTGTGTTATTTAATGCGACGATGCTCTGTGTATTACTGGAAGAAGAAATGTTGTTTTGGGTGTCCCATTTTTAAGAGGCTGAAAAAAATATTTTGGCAAAATAAATGATAAATAACTGTGTTCATGTATCATAATGCTTATCCAGGGTAAAGTTACATCCGTCATGCGTAATGCCGTAATGTGGTTAAATGCATGGATATTGTTGATTTGTTCACGGCCATCTTTGTAAAAAAATATGTTGGATATACTTACCTAAATACCTACCACTTCTTACAACCACTGTGCCTCATTTTCAAATCGTATTAAGTCGTTTTTAGCTTTACATTCGTGATACTGTTGCAATTAACACATAATCAAATATATGCATATCCCGTCAATGATGGTAAGTTCTATCACTACCACCAAAGTAGGGTTAATAATTTGATCAGTGCTGTTTCTTTCACTCTTTTTACGATACAAATATTAGTATATAATTGCTCACTCATAAAGTCATTGTTCAACGATTCTGCATTTACGCCGTATCACGTATGCACTTCGAACAGAAATCTTAATCTATTTGCTTCCTTATTTTTTAACTTCAATGAAGTCGGTGGTTAAAGAAAATATTTTTACTGGCTCGCCGAACGTTGACAGCCTCGGCGAATTCAATTATGGAATTAGCAACTTTGACCCGAAAGCACACGCAACGGGATTTACATATAGTGATACATGGACAAAAATCTCGCGTTAAACAGGTAACAAGAAAAAGTAAAACAGTAACTTACTGTTTTACAGACGGTCTATTATTCAGAGACAACTGAAAAATTTCTCACAGAATTGTATTGCAATATCTAGCTCATTTGTTGATTTGTTTCAATGATATTTTGAAAGAAAGCAATCAATCCAACATGCATTCTGATTTCAAACCTTGCCTATCAATATCACACTTGTTCTTACAAATTTTCATTATTTTCACTTTTAATAGTGTTCTCACCACATGTTATTTGCCTATCAAGTATGATACATGTAGGTTTTGTTGATTTTGAAGAACAATTCAATATTCTGTGAATTTTATGATTTTTAACCACTACTATGGGTTTCAATTACCATACCCTTTAGAATACAACTTCTTCCCCAATGCTTATGTAATACAAAATAAATAATTTAAAAACAACAATATCAATTAACTTTACCACATAATTGACAAAAGTGATATTATGTCTTGAAGACATTCAGGCTTCCTCTAGATCAGGTGAACTTAACTTAAGTCTTTGGAACCTTTTTTCATGATAGGGTAATCTTTTTAAGACTTATTTTCTGGAATTTCTTACTGAATAGCTCATGACAAAAACATGAAAGTGTGTTTCATTCTGTTAAATAATCTTAAAAATAATTATTTGTTTACAGAAAGTTTCATATATTTATGTAAAATATCCAATACACTATATTTTGTGAATTTCCAGAAAAATATTTAATAATAAAACTAATACATGCTAAATTACCTCCAAATAATGCATTTTTATTTATTGAACACACTTCGAGCATCTCAACCCGATCACAAACCACAATGCAGTTGGTACTCAGAGCGAAAAATAGCAACACAATTAACCTTTGTATCAATTTTGCATTTTCAAAGGGAGGTAATTTGAAAAATGGAACGCCTGGAAGTCATCAGCTGCTTATCAATTCATTTCATTTCATAACCTTGCTTATTTCAATGCTGTTAATAATAATAACTAAAATGCAGCTAAAATCTGATTGAGTTTGTAATATTGACAGAAATCTAAATACTGGTGAGGTGAAAAATGCATTATAAAAACACTACATGATGAGCCACATGTACATCCTGCAATCATCAATGTTGCATCAAATTAAGAGACTCAGCGATCAGTAGGGCAAGCGGTTTGCACAATTGAACCCATATCCATGGTTATCTACCAAGTACTATAGATATCGATCTGATAACCATAGATATTGACAATAAATAGGATTACCGCCCGGTAACCATAGGCATTGGTGAAAACCCTAGATATCGGCTAGTGATTGTGTACCGATGATCGGAAGACATCGATTAACTATGTTTAAAAGCCTCCCAATGCCAATAATCAATGTCATTCTCTCATAATCAATTTAAACTGATCTTCACCTCTGCCTGTAAAATACTGCACAATTGGACATAATTATGTTGATCAATATTAATAGTTTGTACTATTCATGACTGAAAATATTTGTAGGGCCTTTTAGGCATGTCGTGCTATTTACAACATGTTTAGGGTTGGGTATTCTTTAATAAGCATTGTTCATCCATCCTATTTTAGTGCATATGAAATAAGAAAACCAGCGGAACAGTTTTATTATTGTCCTTGGAACACCAACCTTCATGTAGAAAGTAGCAGCAAACACACACAAACAAGGGATAATATGTAAGCTACAAGTCAGAAACCATTTGTTAATGTAACACAGATTTGATTTATAAACCGATTATAAACAGTGAAATCACATCGGAAGTGGCAACCGATTCAAACTTATTATTGATTGTGATTAGCAACCCATATCCCAACACTAATATCGACTGATAACCATAGTTATTGTCAATGGATGTCGGATTAATAACTATGGATATTGGCAAAAACTATAGTTACCGACCGAATACCATAGTTCTTGGAGTAAACTGTGGTTAACGAGCAATATTTATCTATCGTTTTCACTAAAATCTATGGATATCAAATGTGCACTTGGCACAAAACTCTAGATATAAATCAATATCCTAGGTTGTTGTCTTGCCATTATATCTGTTTCACTTTGACATTCGGTTTGCCCAAATAATCCAATATCTATAATTATAAACCAATAACTATGGATATCGGTCCGATTCATAATTCATTTTAAATCATAACCTTGCTTATTTCAATGCTGTTAAAAATAATAAATGAAATGCAGCTAAAATCTGATTGAGTTTGTAATATTTTCATAACAGAAATCTAAACACTGGTGAGATGAAAAAGGCATTATAAAAACACTACATGATGAGTACATCCTGCATTCTTTAATGTTGCATCATTTTAAGAGACCCAAAAATCACTATGGCAAGTGGCTTGCACAATTGATCCGATATCCATGGTTAGAGACCAACTATAGATATTGATCTGATAACCATAGTTATTGACAATAACTAGGGTTACCGTCCAATAACCATAGTTATTGGTGAAAATCCTAGATATCGGCCAATAAGGCTCCAACGTTTACAAACTTTTGTAAACGTTTACACGGACCATGTAAAATGCCGTTTAAACGTTGTTTATATCATGCAAACCTGATAACATTGTGACAAGTTTTACTGAACTTTGTAAGTTGTAAATAACAATGCAACTCCATTAAAACGGGATCTTATTGGATCACTAAACTTCCGGGGGTATCCTGTGAAATTCTGAATCCGTCATTTTGCTACACTCACTGACATGGTCACGACATCCAGGATTTCAGCTGATGCAGATTCTTGCATTTTATGCAAGCAAATTTGATTTTTTTCCACTTTTGACCCCTTCTCATTCTGAACTTGGAATCATTTTGATGCAGGAGAAAGGTGGTCAACTTTTGCAAGAATAAAGAAAACTTTTGTGTACATTCAATTAAAAAAAAGAAGTTGACCCTTATTTAACCACTGAAAATAAATTAAAATGAAGTTAAAGCAGGTTTATAAGTAGTAAAGTTCACTAAATACAAGATATGACTAGTGACGATCTGATAATGACCCCACGAACATTCTCAACAGGGATCAGATGACCCCTGTTTTCAGAAACTATTGAAATCCCTGGACATCGCGGAAACCCATAACAATGCGAGAGTTTTTTATACCTCAACAATGTGAATTACATATTAAAATACAATTTTTTTTACTTAATGGTGTAAATAAAATTAATATTTTCACTTAGTGGTGTAAATAAAATTAATTTTTTCTAAGTGCATCGTTGCCGTTTTTTGAGCTTGGGGTCATTTTGACACAGAAGAACTGAGGAAAAGTGGTCAAACTTTTGAAGAATAAAGAGATATTATATCTTTTGCAATTTAAATATGAAGCAAATGTTTATTTCAATTATGAAAATTAATTTAAATGAATATGTTAAGCAATTCTGTAAATAATAAGTTAACTGAAAACAATATATGACTTGTGACCATCTGATTATCACCCCTTGATTATAACTATGGTTATCATAAGGTATCACCAATAACCATAGATGGGTCGATAACCACGGATTAATTCCGCTTGCTATAGATCAGGCCACACAAAAACTCATACAAATACATCTTGAAACTGTCAATAAAACTGCACATACATGTATTATGAAAGATGTTTTGGGAACATGATACAAAAGTTACTATAAAGTTACATGTATTATGTACAGATTTTCAAAGCGACTTGTTGAAGTTGTTCGGAAAATAAATTAAACACATCTTTTCACAAAACATAAAAGATATTAAATTTCAATTTATTAAGGGGTCTGGATCGTTTCCATTTTTGGTAGTGTAACCATGGTTACAGTAGGTCGTAAAACTATTTAGATTCATAATATACTTCTTTAATCACACTGACCATCGAAAATATATAAAGTAAGATCTATGCTAAATTGTCAAATGTTAACTATTCACTAATGTTTGCTCTTTTTTGTTTTTTAAATTTTACGACTGTTCTTAGCAACGTCTCTGATCAACATTAGTGAAACGCATGTTTTTTTTTATCCACATACGAAATCCATGTAAATGCAAGCGTCTTACCTAACACTGATCAATGTTAGTTTACGAAAGAAAAATTATCCACGAACTTTAAGAATGTCTTTATCGGTTTGGTTTCTTTAGGTCATTGCCTGTTCATTTTATGGAAAGCTAAACCTTGTTTACAGGTAGAGAACGTTTAGACCGGGAAAATATTGATTTTCACAGCAAGTGATTTCAATGCTCACAAAGGTCATCCTGTTTTCAAGGACGAAATTTTAGAAATTAATTGCAGAAAAACCAATATTTTGGGACAGAATGGCTGGATGGTAATGAATTTAATACCGAGCAATGTTGTTAATAGTTTACATTAGCTCTGAGTATTTGTTAATTACCACTGGCTTATTACATCATTCAGGAATGAGGGACTTGGTTTGTAAATTATGGACAGTCATTACCTGATAACAGTGGAAACTGGTAAGTTTTTAACCAGGTTTTGAGTAAGTTAATGTTGCAGTTGTTAAACAAAATTGTTGACATTTGGAAATGCAAATGCAGATCTCCATTTTTTGCATACCGGATAAGTATTTCCGCGTGATTTACCGGGGAAGGAAAATCTTATCTTTTCCCTAATTTCTTTTCCGCCAATTTCTCGATGAAAATTCTGAGAAGACCAATCCATAAACGAGTTGCTCATGAAATTCTTGTTGAGTGTAAGAAAGCTTGATGCCGGAGAGAACGAGCCAACATCACTGAAAGGTTACATCAGTAGTCTGGACAGGACCTGAAGTTGCTATTAAGTTTAGATCCTGATGATGCAGATCTACCAGCATGTTGATGCATGTTCTACACTGTTTCCATTGTTGACAATAATAACCTAGGGACTCTAGAGACAAAAACTAACTTTAAGACTGAGGGTCATCTTCAAGATGTCCGCCAATTTCTCGATGAAAATTCTAAAAAGACCAATCCATAAACGAGTTGCTCATGAAATTCTTGTTGAGTGTAAGAAAGCTTGATGCCGGAGAGAACGAGCCAACATCACTGAAAGGTTACATCAGTAGTCTGGACAGGACCTGAAGTTGCTATTAAGTTTAGATCCTGATGATGCAGATCTACCAGCATGTTGATGCATGTTCTACACTGTTTCCATTGTTGACAATAATAACCTAATCTGAAAGCAAACATGAAGATCAGAAATGAGTATATGGTAGTGCAGGTGGATCTGGATCAAACTGGTCTTGCTAACCCTTAACTCAATATATATGACTTTTTTGCATATGAGAACAGTGTAGATCCAGATCAGCTATCATGGTTTTGGATCTTGCTGGTCACTTCAAAGTTCTTGGTCAGAAACAACTTTATAATACAGGGATGTGCTGGCTGATCTGGATCTACACTCAGTCTGGTTAATATAACTATAATTAATATGAAGGCTAAATTGAGAAAATGAAATATTTAAACCCCAAAATGGGAAAAACATGTTTAAAATTAGTTACTTTGCTTATAGACTTTTCACCTCTTACTGAAGCTTTTGTATAACCTTTAAAACAAGTTAAATTTGGAGAAGTCTGTCCAAATAAAAATTAGTCAAAGGTATAAACAGTCATTTGTTTGCAATACGTTTCGGTGGGTTCCACTAGCTGATGGATTTCAAGGATCATTTTGATACCAAAACACCCCTAATTTAAGGAAAAAAATGACACTTCAGCTTGAAAAATAGGAGTCAAAATGAGGCCTTTTAGAAATTCAAGTCATAGGGACATCTTTTGGGTCAAAAGGAACCCCTGCTTTTTCAAAAGGATATTGTCTGACAGATATACCAAGTTGAAAACAAAGTGTCAGACATTTGGTTAGACAAGATGTGAAAATCTGTCTGACCGAAACGAATTCGGTCATACCGAAACATGTTAAAAAGTTATAAGCAAGCACTGGCTTAGATTATTAGAATTCTAATATTCTAACCCAGGCAAGCATTAGGAGTTCAAATATTTGTCTGACATTCGGTCTTATAACATAAGAAATCATGTCTGACCAGCTCAAATTTTACCAGACAGGTCCTTCGGTCTGACAACATTTGGGATGTCTGTTGTCAGCAAAATAACCCACAAACATTGTATCTAAAAATGCCTACTTTTCAGGAGATCGAAAAAAAAAACACATTTTCAAATTTTATTGAAAAAAAATGCAGCTAGCGTTTTGAAGCAATTGTGTGGTAACAACCTATCTACAGGAATTTCTATAGCTTTAAAAAAACAGAGGTTATTTGACCCAGGTCAAGAATTTTCAAGAGGTCATAAATTAGATCAATGCAAGTCATTTATCTTGTATTCGGTGAACTTCAATATTTATAAAATTCCTTAAACTTTATTTAAATTAACTTTTAGGGGTCAAGTAAATATTGACTTCATATTTAAAATGCAACAGATACAATACTTGTCTTTATTCTTGCAAAATTAGACATTTATTTTCTAAATTCTCCTGCATCAAAATGACCCCAAGTTCAGAATAAGATGGGGTCAAAGGTGGACAGTTTCAATTTTGCTTACATCAAAATGCAAGAATCTGCATTGTATTGAAATCCCTGATCAAGGATTACATATCTCTTTTGACATCAGATTTTAATATATATGTCCCACGACTTTCTTGATCCAGGAAAGAAATTTGAATGGTTTTTGACAGCCATGCTCTGGAAGTTAGATACGGGGTGGGGTTGCGAAGTTGGTGTTATGGGGTTAGATACAACGTTTGCATTTTCACCGACAATATGGGGGTTAGATACATCTTTTGAAAGCCGAAGAGAATAAAATCATGAAATTTTAGATACAATGTATGCATTTTTCACCGACAATATGCAATCAATTTACAGCTGTGTGGGGAGGCTGAGTTTCCTGAGTGTGGCGCTTCCTGATATGCATATTTCACTTTTTTAAAGGTGCAAGTACATGTAATGCTGTATCTAACAAATCACTATATAGAGAGATTCTACTCTGTAGTGTAGACTATCCAAACTATGACAACTATGCTAGAAATTTAGTAGGCTACTGTTTAAAAATTCACTTTTGAAAATATATTTCACTGAATAATATTCAGAACATGTAATTTCATGAGCTGATTAGTGGGGTAATAAAAATGTTAAGAGATTGTTGATCATAGAATTTGAAAGTTGTAACATTTTGAAAGTCAGTTTTACAATTTAATTCATTGCTTTAATTAATTACATACATTCATTCCGTTTTCAATGAATAATGTATAAAAATGTGAACAAAAATGATTTTCCACAACCAGAAAAGAGTAGACTAAGACAGGTGCTTGGTAGACGGACCCTGTTTTCTGCAAAATGTGTATAAACTGGCCGCCCCTGACCCCCCCCCCACCAAAAAAGAGAAAAAGAGGGTCTACACTACATAAACTCATCTTTTTTGTTTTGTTTTGATAGATCGTCATCAGTCTTTCCACACCGAATTTACTATCAAATACCAAGGTCTCTGAAAATTTGTGTCCTGACTTACACCGCTTATAAAGTCGGAACACGAATTTTCAGAGAACTTGGTATTTGATAGTAAATTCGGTGTGGATAGACTGACAACGATTCCAATCTATCAAAACAAAACAAAAAAGATGAGTTTATGTAGTGTATACCATGTGTAGACCCTCATTTTTTTTGGGGGGGGGGTGGGGGGGGGGGAGGGGGGCAGGGGTGGCCAGTTTTACACATTTTGGAGAAAAGGGGTATATGTTTGACTGAACAAAAATCAAAGTCTACACTTACTTCCAGGACCAGACCTTCCATTATATCTCGCAAATGGACCCAAGGATCAACTGTTTGTTCCTTGTCTGATTGGAAAAAACAAGCTGTATTCCCTAATGAAGCATATGGCTTTAAAGGTTGGTCTTAGCACAGCAGAGCTGGGGCAGAGAAGTGCTAGGAAGACACTCTTCTAGAAGTTAGTAGCAGCAGATATCATCGATACACAAGCTATCCACGTCACTCGACATAAAAATCCATCTTCATAAAATAATTATTGTACATAACCATGAGTTCAGCAATGCGAAATCTCGAATTTGCTGGCCACAACTGATGGCTCCATGATGCGAATCGACAATCCGTGGAAATCCTGTCAGACCCACACCAGCTCTGTCAGTTACAGTACAGTCAAGTCGCATTTTTAATAATTGTAGAATAACTGGTGGTGTAAACAATATTTCTTTCAATCACAAACGATGAAAGTGATGACTAGATACGCCTATGTCCAACACAACTCACATTCACGACACAAGTGCATATTCCCGCTGATTACACTGAATGTTTAAACGATTATCTGCAAACTGTCACTGTTAAAATTTATTATCAAGCCATTTATACTGTTATTCTGTGTTTGAACTATTGATATGTTAGCAGGAAATCTTACGTTACAGCAAAATTCCTTTAAAAACACCATGATGTGTCCCATGTGCTCTGTATGTGCAGCCATGTTTGACATTTTCTGCGGATGAATTTTTATCTCTTGAAAGTTTATGAATTTAAAAATGAAAGTCCTGGATTTATTAAAATATCGGGATATGATGAATCATTGTGTTACGTTGATCAATTTTGAATCGAGCGACATGGTCTTAAAACGTATAGGAAACGAAATAATTCTAAAAAATCTACCGGACTATATTCACACATCTACATGTCTATTACGTCATGACAGGACGTATGATCCAGACATATTTCAAAAGATTCGTGTATTATTCGGATTTTTATTATCAAAACTTACAAACAATGAAATAAAAATAATTTAAAAGCTGTTTATCTAAAAATGATAAGAGAAAAATACGTTGTAGACGAGGAACTATTACTGAGCACGTAATATGAGTAATTCGGCCATTTTGTTCGTTTATTCTTCCGCAGAGAGGTCCCCCACGGGGAACTCAGCTTTATTTTGTACAGATTGTGTTTCGTCACATTTTAATTGTTTTTTTTTACCTTTTAAAATAAAAAGATAAGTTGGTATGCAAGAAAAAGTATCTTACATGACCGCGAGTGGAAGACGGGGTTTTCCCAACCCTCGGGACAGCGGGGGAAGTCGGAACCTCGCTAAAGCTCGGTTCCTCCTATCCCCCCGCTGTCCCTCGGGTTGGGAAAACCCCGTCTTCCACTCGCGGTCATGTAAGATACTTATAATCTTGCTGTCACTCTGCTACTTGCCGGTCCTAGGCCAACTTTATAAGAACCAACTCTGACCTCATTTTATAAAATTAGTATAGTAAAGATTGCAAGTTAAGGTCAAATTTGAACAAACAATTGACCTTTGCGCAAAGCTCCAGATTATTTGTCGGCACAAATGTGGTAGGTTAGCTGTTTAGGTTCAAATCTGTAGCATTTGTATTGATAATTTAAATGAATCTATTGAAGTAGAACCTAAATATAAACCAGACATCTTCGGTTGCCCTGTTGGTAAAGCATTACAGTTAGTCAATGATCCCAAGTTCCTAATGGTTTCCTGCTTCTTAAGGCAGCAACTATGGTCACTGTCAAATCTGTGTCTCGGGTTTTAATTTTCCTTCTTCTATTTCACTATTGGTAACCGCATGATCAGTTACCCGTCCCAGCCCTTTGAGCCAAAAAGTTAAGTGAGAGTCACCAGAACCCCATACATTCTTTGAAAGTGTCTGTTGAAAAAGGAAATTCCTCATTATTCATTTTATCACTCTCATGATGACTATTGAAAGGACTATCTTGAATACCCCTTATTTTACTGATTGATCAATCAAAGTGGATATAAGATTATATGTTAATAATGATAAATGTGATAAATATTCTTTATTTACATTCTTTAGCAGGACACACCTCAAATAAATTATTAATATTTTAATATTCTTTTTCTAAATATGTTCAGCAAAACATGTAACTTCTTGTCTGAAATGAAAACCAGGCAGTATTTTGTACAAATCTTACTTGTTTCATTAGAATTAAGTTTTCCATGCATTGTTTGTAAATAAAAAGACTCATTGATATTGTTTCTTTTATGTTTACCGGTATAATATGTTTATGCAATCTGTGAATAAAGGAATTACAATAGCTTAAATATACATACATTTCTACAACTACAAAAAAGTCAACATTTCAAGTAGTACCGATGAGTAAAATGTGGCTTTCATTTATCATTCTGTATATTACGATAAACTGGATGACATTAAACAATAAAAGGGGATGGGGCAATTCTACATTAACTGATGCCCTTCAATAAAATAATATGATCATAAAATTTTCAACAAATTATCGTTTTTTTTCCATTAAAGATGGTGTACTTGTCAAACTACTATTAATATTTGTCGTTAGAACCCTAAAAATGCAATAATTTAATTTGTATGATATTTTGTTCCTTTTTTAAAGAATTGCTCATCATTTAGACATCCAAACTGAAAATTTTTCCATGGTGACCTATCTTTTTTTTATTATTATTATTGGTCCAAGTCATCATCACTTACATATTGAAAACTGTTATTTGGGACCTGTGTCCTATGGATGCACCTCTAGTTGAAGACTTATATTGTGATATTACACAAGTTGATAAAAAGTGGGTGGGGTAATTCTACATTAACTCATGCTTTTAACACTACCTAAAATTTTATGAGCATCAAAATGTTCTACAAATCATTTTCTCTATTAAAGACGGTGAACATAACAAACTACTAATACCATATATCAGTAAAACATTAAAATAGTGCAAAATTTAATGTAAATGATATTTTGTTGCTTTTGTTGCTTTTTAGAGAAATGCTCATCAATTAGACAGCCGTTTAGAAAAATTTAGCACGGTGACCTATCAATTTCTTCATTTATATTTTTAGTCTAAGTCATGATCTCTTACATACTCAAAACTTAAACAAATATGAATAGTCTGGAATGTAAAATTTGGTTGTTTTGTTGGACAATATGCTATTTTTACATATTGTTAAATTGTACTGCATGAAAATTTTGTCAACCTTGTTTTACGATATTTTCAACATTTAAAATGTGAAAAAAATTAATTTACATAATAAAATAAACTATTTGGTGACAAAATAAATATGCATTTATTTCATTAGTCATTTTATATATACCAATTAACAATTTTTTTATATAACCCCCATTTTTCATTCTGGTATTTTTGTCCATTTTTTCAATGTAGGTGGTGTGCACATATATCAAAAAAAGCACGGTGACCCCAACTTTTTTTTATTTTCATGCTTGGTATTGAAATATCTTTCAGCATGCAAATTATGAAAACCACCTGAATATTTTGAAAAAAAAATGGTCTAAACGAGCATACCTCCTTAAGACAAAATTACTTTTTTGGCAAAATGCATTATAAAACATTCCTGAATACATCAAGAATTAATTTTATTTCTTGATGTAATCACAAATTTTTAATGTCCTCGGACACTTATGTCCCCACTGCTGCAAGTTAATTTTTAATAACAAAGGGTTTATTATAACTCTAGTAAAAGTTTTTACTAAAATGATCGTAGGAAAAAATCCGATCATCTACACATCCTGCTTGATCATCTGTGCAAGTTTGAAAGAAATCCGCATTATTGTTTATGAGAAGTTGATGTCACAAGATTTGGGGACGTACGTATGTACGGCAAGTGCAACTCTACCAGTATGCCTCCCACTTTGTGGGTGCATAATAATTTTAAATGCAGAATCCTTAAACACAAAACAAACTTATACTATCAATGTATGTGATGTAGACCACTATTTATTTTATGTTTTCCAGTGAATTATAGAATTTTCTAAGTGAAATAAATGTAAGTGACAATTTCTTTACCAAATTAGCCAATAACGAAAAAATCTTCATACCTTTGGATTATGAGCCAGTCTCACTTCATGTGTTAAACAATATGGACTTGGTCTAGGGTAAGCTTCAACTAGCAGTGACTTCAATTTCAGAAGAGGTTGCTTCTTCATGTTAATTTGTTGGCCAGACAACAAAGATGCACTTGCTATCTTATATGTTCTATATGCACAGCGACACTGTCCATATAAAAACGTAAAAAACAGCTCTTTTTCAACATTCTGGATCTGGATGAATTTTCAGCAAAGATTCTTGATTAGCCATCAAGTTAATTTCTATGCTTCAATATAATCTTGTTTTACAATAAGATGTTCACTTAATCAATCCTTACAAACTGAATATCAGTCATTCAATACCATTTTAAATCCATAATTCAGCCAAGTTAATTAGTTATTTTTAATTGTGTAAACATCCGGTATCGATTTCACAATTTCCCAAGATAACGATTTAACACAACGAATCAATGGAGCGGAAAGATAGCATGTCACAAACATGGACAACTATGTTTTTCTCAGTAGGAAAACATTCCGATCGAATATTAAAACAAACTTTTGATAGATTGCAACAAGGTCAGCAGTCACTAACAATGTTCACTCGTTTTTTTACAACACCTGCAAGTCAGATGACCTACTTTATTCCACACTAGGGGGCATGCAAATTCAGTTATGTTTCATTCTTCGTAATGATAAAATTGTTAAACACAAATCCATATGCAACTTCTTTTAAATTATAAAGATTAGCAAAGCAACGTTTTTTTATTCCTGCAATAAAGTTATTTATTTAGTTCTTAATCGCAATATGACGTCACCGCGCATGCGCAACTATCCTGGACACAATACAAAAAGACCTTTAATATATATCCAAACTAAGTTTCATTCATATATACACGCTCCTCAATACCGTCTTGAAAATAGCACCGGAGAAGAAAGTGAAAGTAAATTTTTCAAAAATGAAACGGTGCTGGATGTTATTTTGCACCGGACATTGTGTCCGACAATAACAGAATTTTTCGTCGGTCAAAAACCCGGTCTGCTTTTCATACAATTTTTTTGGGAGGGCTGAAAAAAGTTACGGTCGGCGCTAAAAAGAGACGGTCGGTCGGGTAACCAGAAACAAAGCTATTTTTTTTAGGCCTAACCGTTCAGATCCGGACAAGCCAAAATTGAATGATGGTTTAATCATTCAGAGATGATTTCTTAAACTACTATGTTTACCCTTTAAGAATGATGTTAGCTCTAAATCAATTACAAAAGCGTGATGTAAGAGAGCGAGTACCTACCGAAATCTTTATTTCCAATAGATAATTCCCTTCAAATTAATGAACAGAACGTCTTAATACTTCATCTGAAATTAGTCTCTTATATATAAAATATTAAAATAAATATTCAATAACAAGGTACCAATTTTAGATATGCAACATACCAAATTTACCCAAAAATATTCAGGATTTAGTGGATACTAATAAATATATATGAGCATTCATGTAAACATGTAACATCGTGTAGCGAATCGTTTTAATTGCTGTATATATGTTAAGCAAGGGCTTTTTTCAATTGATGAACACACTGTTAACTGGGCTTTGGGAGAAAACCAACATAATTATGCTGGTCTACTATTTCAACTTTTTCAGCAAATTTTAGCAGGCAAACTGTTCGTTGAAAACTGAATGGCCTTGTAAAAATCTGGTTCTTTGAACTTTATGGACATACATGCTTTATTGCCAGACATCTTTTTGTCCATGTATTTAAACTGTTTTGTACTACGTCTGTTAATGTGTTTTTTTTTAATTAGTTTTGTTGTAGAATGCTCTGACGACAGGTTTAAATTCACTGGGACACTAAACTCCTTCATGAAATTATTTTTACGGCCTCATACGAAAAAATGTTTTAATGTTGTGTTGCCCTGTTGTGAAATTAAAAAGTTCTATTTAAAATAAAAAAGAACAAGAAACATGAATTTTAATTAGTGTTTCATAGAAATGACTGAAAGGATTATGACTCGCAGACAGAATAGCAAACCACGTTAGCGAAAGGGATTTAAAGATGACAAAACACATTAACAATTCACACATTGTATATTTATATTAAAAATTTAAAATATGCATAACAGGAAAGCCAAGTTCAGAAAACACAGCTTCCAACTGAAGTCTTAAAGTAGCGAGGAACCTAGAGAATGTGTTTATTATATGATAGCATATGTTAATGATTTGATCAATTTCAGAAGGACTAAAGCAATGAACAAAAATAAATAGATAAAAGGGGTACTTTGAAATCAACCGAACAAGACAAATAATAAAAATATTGCAGGCTCGGTATGAAAGAGCATGTTCATTTTCAGTAAAGGAAATGAACAATCACGTTCACGATATCTAGCAGCGGGTTGTCACAACTCAATTTTCACACTGACATAGGTATTGTCACATAAATATCGTTGTTGAAATCGTATTATTATACATCAAAATCAAAAGATTTTTTCGAACCATAAAAATACTTAATTAGTTATACATTCCAGATGAAATCTACCGAATTATTTATATTATCATCAACCTCTGTTTGTTTTAATTCTAAGTTTATATTATTAATACATGCTCTTATATCATCTCTACCATTTTGCTGTACAGTCAAACCCCAGTATTACGACCACTTTTGAGACTGTTTAACAGTGGTCTTAAAAGTGCAATATCTTTGGTTTGGGTTGTAAATATCTGTACAAAATATATTAAAATATATTAGCACAATGTTCTTACTACATATTTTTAATTTCTCAGTATAGGATCGGCGTATATAATACAAACGTGTATTATAACAATAAACACCATTTTAATTGTTTTTGATGAAATAACCATAAAATTCCCTTTGCCTTTGGAAATGATCGACATTTTAATTCGGTAGGGGTTAAAACAAAGTCACAAAACTGTCAGAAGCGGATATGTTCTCCATTTACGTAGTCTTTTGTCTCATTTTAACAATAAAAAAGTGAAAAATGCATACCAGGAATCGCCACACCAACAACACACATAGCCTTCCTACGCAGCGAGAAAAAGAAGAGAGGTAAATAGAGCGTGTTGTTATAAGTATGTCAATTCAAATAAGACGCCACAAACAAATAACGACATAGAGAACCCTTGGAATTACCGCATTGGAACGTCAGTGGCAAAACAAATTGCCACTGGGGGTTTAAACCAGTTCTAGGGTGCACCAACCTCACACTTGCCCCAGCAGGTTCTCATATCAACCAACAAGTACAAGTTGTCATGGTGAAATAACTCCAACTCAGCTTAACACTGTTGCATGCAAAAGAACACAAACATATAAAACATAAGAAGCTTATAATATTGCAAAGCCAAATGAGCGAGTACCAGATGATCTTACCGAGACCAGTACCTCGAGTCAAATTAGCAAGAACACGATGACAGGTTTAAAAAAGAATCAAATTGAGTTTCTAGGTTCTTTAAAGAAAAGATTTCCCTATAAACTTCATAAATTCTCAAAACCCTCCGTGCAATACCGTCGTGCAACCAAAGAGGTAAGCATAGTGATTAACATAGTGATCAAGATAACAAAGAAACTGTATTCGACGAATCATCAGTTTAGCGATTACTTCGTTGTAAGATATACCATGTTGCAGTTTTTATGCAGTCTTAGATATATCCTTCTTGAAAAACGACTGCCAATTTGTGACTTGTGTTTTACCCCTACCTCGATTAAAAGTCATTGGTTTAAGAAAGCATATTGAGATTTTAATCACAATTCCATAAAACTAAGTGTGAATTGTGTCTCTTATTATGTTTCAAGTGTTGGGGAGGGGTGTACTTTAATTACATGGGAAGAAATTAAAATTATATTATCGGTGTTGTTAGCATATTGATTCAGTGTAGTTAAATAAAAAAAACTAAAATAGAATATCAACGTTAGTTACAGCCTATTGCAAGAAAACCCCGAGTCATTTATGCTGATAGAGCTGATATATCCACATTTTCCGACATCAAAGCAGTGCATTCATAAATGTTAATCATTTGTGTAAAAAGATAAGCCTTACAGTAAATTTGTGTTCGATATTTGCAAACTAGCGGAAGTGCTTTGTTAAATCGCAGGACATTTGTCACATTTAAGGGAACTACATATTTGTGACGATCCATCGGAACTCGTTGCACAAGCACCTTGGGCACAAGCGTAGTCGTATAGACGTGTCCCAACACATCGTTCATACCGTTGGCAGTCAAACTCGTGGACGTTGTATTCATATTTTGTCGTATTAAGCACGCATATATCTAGAAAGAGAAAATTTATATATGTAAAACTGAAAAAATGCTAAGACTGTGTTTCATTTGGAAGCGGACTTAAAACTATACAAAAACTACACTATACAAATACTACACTATACAAAAACTACACTTTACAAATACCTCACTATATAAATACTACACTATACAAAAACTGCACTAAACAAATACTACACTATACAAATACTACACTATACAAATAGTACACTAAACAAATACTACACTATAAAAATGCTACACTATACAAATAGAACACTAAACAAATACTACACTATACAAATACTACACTATATAAATACAACACTATACAAATACTACACTATACAAATACTACACTGTACAAATACTAAACTATACAATTACTAAACTATACAAATACTGCATAAATGGAGGCCTGTGTGCAATTAGACTTATTGCAAAGAAATGAGATGAAAAATTCAGTCGTCAGTAAAAATAATTTTAGGGAGCCATTGAAAAAGTGCATATAACTTACTATGCAGTAGGCGAATCTTCTTTTCGACGGATGTCACAATGTGTTGTGTGTTATTAACTACTGCACATCTTATAATCGATCCGTTATTTGAAACGTTAAACATGGCTTGCCTCCTAGTGATAGTTACATTATTCTGGCAATCACCATTTAGTGGCTTTTCCTCACCGTAAGGTGTGTACGTGTTGGAGCCGTTAGACTTTATCTCTATTCTGAGAACAATTCCAATTGATGGATAACCAATGTCTGCAGTACAATTCAGTAAATCTTCCCATTCTGCTACTTGATCCACAACAAGTGTATTTGGAAAACTGGTGACTTTACACTGCCTGAAAATGTGGAGTGAAGCAATGCAGAAATCATATAAGTGTGTGTGAAATAGATGAAAAGGGAACTTTGAAAGTAACCGAACACGACAAAAATGAAAATAATCGGCTTGAATAAGCATGTTCAAGGGCAGTAATGGAAATAAATATTACTGCCCACGCCGCCTAAGCCCGGGATGAGCGCTACTCAATATTTACACAAGTAAATAGAACAATTTAGATTCACTCCAAACGATGGGAATGCATGCAGTTTTTTCAGATTCATACCTTTCCAAATCCAGCGGCGCTTGATCCAGGTTACACTACAGTAATTCAGGTGGCTTGGGAACCAGTCAATTTTGTCTAGGGTTTGTGCGGACCATTAGATAAAGTAATTCTGTGATTGGTTGAAAATGTAACAGCAGAATAAAAAATATTAAATAGCTATGTGAAAATGCACAGTGTATAGAAGAAGTTAAAACAAAACATTTGCATTTTTATTTTGAGTGTATGAAATTTTTTATCTTTAAAAATGGGTATTATTTTGGACAAAGTGAAACTGAAAGTGGCGCAAAGCTGAGGGTGGTGGTATTCCAGTGCATGTCGCGAAAAAGTTTACTGGTTACGCTATATTTTTGTTGTGTTTTTATGATGTCTCTAGTTTAGTTTTACTTGCAAAAGTAAGATTTTAAGGCCTTGACCCAATAGCTAATTCAGAATTGGAGATGAAGCTATACTGGGAGTCTATGGGAAATGAATTACTGTAGTCTAACCTAAATATAAAACTGAAAGTCATGGACTGTCTTCTTAAGGTGCCAAATTTGAAATAGATATTGCCATCAGTTGGTATGTAGTCAGTTTCAAGACAAATTTGGAGTGTTTCTGAACAATTTTATGGAATCACATAGGTAAATAATTGTCAGTAGTCTTGATTTTGGCCATGGGATACTGAAATAGGTACAGTTTGCATATTCATCCAATGGGAGGTGTTGGTAGCATTTCAGAGAAGCACTTTCATTTTCTTATATTTCAATAACAGCTTGGACATGGAATATGTGCATAGAAATATGTCGCGTATTCATTATGTATGTTTCTTTTCCTGCGTAACATTGGTATGTTTTCGCTGAAAGTAGGTTGTCGGCTGAAGTTCACCATTTAGCGGTTAGTAAAGAAGTATGGAATTTTTGCAATTATTGCCATTTAAGATGCACATTTTGATGTAGCTTATATCTTTTTAAGCATAAAAAACCGCCTTATTCACATACATAATACTGCAGTGCCTATGAAAAAGCCAGTTCATTAAGCATAATGCTGCTGATGGGTTCCCTATGGCCTTATAGAACTTAAGAGTTGTGTTTCAGAATTATGAATTACAAAAATCTTGAAAGAAAGTGTGAATCTAGAGGTCAAAAACTGTCTAACCGATAATCAAATTGGATCATTTTAGTTACAAATCATCATTTTAAACAAAAATCTCAAGTCAAAATAATCAAAACCTTGAAAATCACTGCTAGACCCTGTAAAATATGGCAATTCAGTTTTTATGAATTACCTCCCTTTAAAATAAATAGTTATCAGTGGATATTCAGACAGCTCTCAGAAGTATTTTGACTACTTTGCACTGAAAAATGCCCTGTTTATAAGTGTTTTATTTTATTTCTAGACATAAATGGCATTTTAACAGGGTTATTAAGCAATAATGGGTACTGTATAAGGTTTTGAGTCTAGGATGGCTCAAATAAAGCTCATTCCTGAAGGATTTTGTAGACAGTAGTGTGATTATAAGCAAATGGCTGTGCCTGTGGTTAGAGATTTCCTTATTTTCAGTACATATTTTACATAATTTATGCTAAATTGCATATCTTTTGACATTTTAGGATCATAAAATATGCAAATTGAGGTGCCAAAAGTGCCATATAGGTATATTTTAGCCTGTTTTTCCTTGGTCTAGCTCTCCATATTTGCTTTGACTGTCATCTTGTGTTGCTGATATAGACTTAAACAGTATTCTTTTCACATATAATTGTGTTTACATGTTATCTTGAAGTCATATTCAGTTGGATAGTAACTTAAGGCAGTACTACAGGATCAGGAAAACAGTAAAAATGTTAAAATTCTTGATTTTGAAGAGGGGGTGGGGAAACAAAATTAGCTCTGTGTTAAAGACTTTTAAGGCCAAGCAAAAAAATGTTGGTGCATTATGTGACACACATGTTGACATCTTCATTGTAGAAGTTATATAGCATTTGTATGAAAATTATAATTTTCCTGAATTTTTCTGTACCACTTTTTATAACTAAAATCACAGGGAATTTATTGCAAGAAATTGGGCTTATCAGCTTGTATTTGATTTCAGTTTTTGGGTAAAGTATGGGATAATGAAAGACAAAAAAGTGGTTTCAGTGTTCAGAATAATTTATTTATTTGGTTAAAACAGAAAAAAGACAATATAACAAGTAAGCCATGCATCTTTAGGTTACACTACAGTAATTCAGGTGGCTTGGGAACCAGTCAATTTTTTCTAGGGTTTGTGCGGACCATTAGATAAAGTAATTCTGTGATTGGTTGAAAATGTAACAGCAGAATAAAAAATATTAAATAGCTATGTGAAAATGCACAGTGTATAGAAGAAGTTAAAACAAAACATTTGCATTTTTATTTTGAGTGTATGAAAATTTTTATCTTTAAAAATGGGTATTATTTTGGACAAAGTGAAACTGAAAGTGGCGCAAAGCTGAGGGTGGTGGTATTCCAGTGCATGTCGCGAAAAAGTTTACTGGTTACGCTATATTTTTGTTGTGTTTTTATGATGTCTCTAGTTTAGTTTTACTTGCAAAAGTAAGATTTTAAGGCCTTGACCCAATAGCTAATTCAGAATTGGAGATGAAGCTATACTGGGAGTCTATGGGAAATGAATTACTGTAGT
>JAZAYU010001062.1:0-95042 GCA_038501625.1 Corbicula japonica | reverse complement strand
CAAGAGGCCTCGGGATGGTCAAACTCGGGGTGTATACACGCCGTCTGACCTCAGAAATTGTTTGTGATGCCTGCCGCGGTCTCCCCGCCAACACCACTCGCACGTGCTGGTTGTCCATCTTCATTTGTGTGTTCTTTTATTCCCGCTTTAAATCTATTTGGAGGCTATTCAAGTTAATCCACAATATTATTTATTGTTAATTAAGGCAAGTGTTGCAGTAAGTTATCTAACTCGACCTTGGTTATAAGATACGAAATCTTCCCGTCAGTTTTAAACAACAGTTTGGCTCTCTCAAATTCCCATATTCACACACAAAAACAGCTTACAATATGAGTTTTTGTTTATAAATCAAAACTTATCGTCCTGTTGATCAGCACGTTTACATTCCTCTGCAAAATACCCATTTAACGCATTAATATTTAAAGGAAGATGTAGAGCTATCGGTTCTCTATCATAAATTATTCCTGATCGCCCTTATGAAGTGTTTGTTCAGCACTTAAAACAAAAACAACCACACAACGAATCTTCGTAATCAGATATCACTCAAACTGTCATCTGTATAAAGTACCAAATAATCAAGTAAGTAAAAAATTAAACTCCCTTACGCACACAATAATCGTTTACACACAATATTTTCACAGTCATTCAGGCATTCCATTTATATCCTTAATGATTTCATTGAAATTGCCTTTTAACGAAGCGAACATTCATATTCGATATGGCATTTGACGGATAATGAATCCTTTCAAAATCAAAAATCGAGAATAGTAAAGTCAATAAAACAAAATAAGAGTTTCTCTTTATGATCTATTTAGCACGATCACTATTTTGTCTACGTATTCATCTGCTTTTATAGTATTCTTTTGTATAAACACTATTTAATTATTAAAAACGCGGTTTCTCAATATCATCAATGTACGTATACTAATGAGTACAAGTCTTCGCATGATGTTGACGCAATGAAGCATTTAAAGCACTATAAAATTTTAGCATTTTTGAAAGGAAAATAATTATAACCATATCTTAGAATTTAAAGTCAAAGATTAATTTTCATACAAATGTAAATAAAGGTCTAAATGGACGTTAGAGCTGTATACTATCTTATTGAAATTGCCGACTTCGCATGTTTGACTTCATAAATAAATCTTGGATGAAAGGATCAGTGAATTTTACTAAGTTATCGTGGCAGGTCATTTATAAGAAACACTTGTATTAACTGACAGGAATTAAGATTAACGAATGTTGTTCAATGGGTCGCCTCCAAATACCGCTTTAATTAAAGATAAGAGCTTATATGATAAAACGCTCGAAGTTTTCGTTTAGCCCCCGTATTAAGAATGAATCTAGCTAGCTCAGTTGCTTGCGTTGACGGAATTGCAGGGCTAGGCGCTGTCGCCGTGACGATGTGAGTTCGCTCCCAGGTAAAGGAAATATAATTTGAAATTCACAGTAGCGCTGTTAGTGCAGTATGGCGGCCGCAAAAATCTCCCCGTACATATAGTCAGTATTGTTATGAGTAAAGTATCGCGTTACCGCTGTCATGCTGTGATGGTAACGTATATCAGGGCTATCCGATCACCCTTTTTGGGGGTTAGTCCCGGCTAGCTCAATTGGTTGCGATGTCGGAATTGCAGGGCTAGGCGCTGAAGCCGTGACGGTGTGGGTTCGCTCCCAGGTAGAGGCAATATTGTTTTTTTTTATTTTGAGGTATTTGCTCATGAAAGAGGTTATGGATGTTGCTCGAAGCTTTGGACATCCCAAGCACTAGCTACATCAATCAAATCGCTATGAACAAATTTTGAGTGCCCTGTATGCCTATTAGCCCAAAGCCAATTATTATAAAACACTGAATAAAAAAGGAATGGGATTTTAACTATGCCATTTGTTTTATTTGTATGCTAACCGAGATGATGGTCTCTTTGGAAAAAACAACAATATTACAAATAGGAGGCTCGGTTTACAATGGTATTTAATGCGGTGCTTTGTAATAAAGTAAAATGCTCCACCGGTTTGAATACATCTACCCGGGGATTTGTTGCACGTTTACGAATACAGATCCCGAGTATCTTCCAATACATTGCGAAATAATTGTTATTACCATCCATTTTAACTGAATTATGAAGTTGAAATGAAAAATAAATAACAGAGTTCGTGTTTATTTATGTTGAAATTAGTTCGCCAAAGCTTCTTGCAACTGTTTGTTCTTGTCGGAACATTTCGGGTCAGGTATGGTGTTGGTGCACACAGGAATCCCTATTTTAGCTACAAATACAGTTTATCGCTGACTGTTCCTATTTTCTTTGTAGTCAACACGTTTACTTATTGTTTTTAAAAGTTGTTAATATTGTAAGCATGTGAATTCTACTCCTTGTTTATTGTATGTGTAAGGATTAATGTAAGTTTATTTCACCTTTTGTAAGACCACAGCAAAATCGATTAATGAATAAAATGAGTTCGCTGCCCCACACATACCACTTAACATTCAATGGTTGCACGGTTTGAACAAATGTTGACTGAGAAATCTTTTATAAAAAGTTGAAAAAGTAATGTTGATGAAAAGACGAATGCTTGATCTGTGAATACTGGTAAACTTGCAAAAACGTTAATATATCAAATCTATACAGAACTCAATATCTATGGAATTGCTTTTGTACTTTCTCAATGAATTACAGTCCTGAACGAAAACTTTGACACTATGAAAGATCCCTCTATAAAAATACAACACACTATCTATTTTATGAACGATATAAAATATGTGCACTGATGTTCATATACATTTCATATGGATAGATCTTAAATTATTAACATATGTTCTGTATATTAAGACATATTAGAACTTTGTCAAAATTTCCTCAGAACTTCACACCTGAAGGAACCTAGTATTACTTATTAGGAAATTTTAATAGTGAAGAAGAGTTCTCATTCTGGTAGTATGATACTATTTGATTTAGTCCGGCTTTTCAATTGTTGTCTTACACCACTAGGCATTGACTCGCCTCCTATTGAACTTTGAGAATATGTTGATGTAACCGGTAAATACATGTAGTTCTACTGTTTTGTAATAAATGAATCGTGTTATGAATTTTTATTTCATAATTTCTTTTTTTTTTATTTATTCTAAGGCCTTTAAATGTTTCAACCCAGTGGCAATTATGTTTTCCACTGACAACTCTGCAGTTTGAGATTTAGTTGTTTGTGATGTCTTATGTTTGATATTTAAATAGTAATCTCTCATCTTCTCTGCGTTTTCTGTATATAGATATTCTTTATATGCATATTAAATTTTTCTTATAACATCTGTAACTAATGTTCTAATTTATGAAAGTTACTCATACGTGTATTTTATTGTGTTTGGAACCGTTCTGCAAAGATCGAATAAAAGATAATGGTAGTTTAGCCTTGGTTTTAGAATTTCATATTTAAAAGTCTATATTTAGAATATTTCTGTTATTATTTGTCTTACAGTCAAAAAGATAATGTGACAAAAACAATACTGACTAAATTGAGAATGGAATCGCAGACATTTTGTTCGACTTCGGATCTTCTAGAATGCAAATCGACGCGGAAATGCGACAAAGTTGTCATCAATCCGGATGAGGGGCTTTCCGCACACAAATTAAACCCGTGCGTAATCCACAGTTTTGCTGCGTGGGATGGCTGTGTTGTCTGGGTGAAGCAATTCCTGATGTGCATATTTCAATTTATTGATGATTGCATCCAAGTTAGGTACCGGATAGACGGCAAGGTATTTAACACTCGACGATTTTAAAAATTCGTACAAAAGAGAAGGCGAGCATCATCAGGGTCTGTGGTCTGTTTGCTGACGATTGTGAGCTACGAGTGCACACTATGCGTAGAACTCAAAATGCAGCTTATAAAAAGCGCTTCTTAGCATGTGCTTTACCAGCACCAGGTAAACCTTACATTTAACTCCAAATCAAAAGCACGCTATTTAATGCTGTCAACATTGATGAAGATGTCAATATCGGGATTACAAACACTAGCAATGCTTTTAGCGGAGCGGAAAGGAAACAATCAATATTTCCATTAGGCTCTGATTTATGCATATAAGACTTGCACCGTCTTTAGAGATTATGTCGTTGTTTGAAGTACGTGCACCACCACACGTATGTATTACGTATATGTAGCGTATTGAACATGATATTTTTGGGTTCCAGCCAGTCCTGAGGCTGGAAATCAAGGGCATGAACTCGGGGGTCCCTTGCCACGAACCCTGAAAGTTTGAGAGATATAAGAGCATTGAGCATAAGTGTTTATTATTGAGACTTTCTATTGACAAATGACAACTGTTTTGTTCCGAAGGGCATATTGAAAATAAACCATTCTACTCTCCAATGTCTGCGAAGGCTCGAACCAACAGCTGCTCGAGCCCGTCAATCATCCCAGGCACACAATCCGAGCTTTTCTTTTACTTTAAACTAGTACTCTCTATATCACTTGTTTGCAAACGTGTGAAAACTGTTTTCACAGGTGTATCTTTTGCTGATATGCTTATTAAAGTGTTGAGCTTGTTAACCATCTGAAGCACATGACCTTATCTTGCAATACAAGGGCTCTTAGGTGGCGGTTGGAAGAACGAGCATCAGCCTACGTCTGTATTACATACATGCAGAGTATTGACCGACCTTTAATTTCTTGGGTTCCAGCAGTGCTGAGGCTGGATTTTCGGGGACTGATCTCGAGGGGTTTCTTGCCAACAATCTTATACTATTCAAGTTTGAGAGATATCAGAGCATTGAGCATAAAAGCTTACTCTTGAGGCTAATTCTGGATATAGACAAAATGGCGTATTTTTTCACTCCGAAGGGGCCTATTGAAAACAAGCCGTCCCATTCTCCATTTTATTAGAAAGGTTAGAACCAACAGCTGCTCGAGTCGATCAACCATCCCAGGAATACGATCCAAGCTTTTTGTACTTTTTAAAAATTATTATTACTATTTATTATTACTATCTATATCACTTATCTTATTGCCGAACGTGCAAAGGCTGTTACATAGGTGTGTCTTTTCCTGACATGCTTATTGAAATGTTGATACGTGTTTCAAAAAATGCTGTCACTATGTACTCGAACTGTTGAATCTGGCAACAAACAGAACTTAAGGCATTTTAAAAATAATTTTGGGCTTGTGATACTCATAAGAAAAAGTTTCCTTTTCCATTTTAGTTCACCTTATTTATATGCCTTATAATACAAATCTCTATGTGAGGCATAAATCCGGCTAAATGCGTAGAACAAGTATTAGAACATAGACACATACTTGACTCTGATGTTTTTATCAAGATACAAAGTATTTCGTGTACTAATGACATAACAAATAAACGTAATTCTGGTATGTTCCCGCGCCTTCAGAAACTGGGATATTAATCACACGAAATTGCTAATTATGCATGTTGATAGAATAGAAATAAGATTTTTTTCTTTTTGAATTTACAGATGGTTTTTACGAATAACCGGGGAAAATTAATATTTCCTTTTATTTTCTTAAGTTTATAAATTAAATTCTCATAAAAAACTGGCTGTGAAATACCTTGTTACAGTAGTGATTTTAAACTGCATTTGTATTTTTGAATAAAATCTGGGTGGGTATCGGCGATAAAACTTAAACTATGAGGGAGAGAAGTATACAGAGTTGAGAAATCATAAGTAGACAAACAGAACGCATAAACATTATTTGATTTAAGCTTTTTTAACACGTCATTTGAATTTTTTAGAGACCAAAATAAATTTTTGCCAGTTGTGTCAAACACCTTTTCGCAATACCTAATTACATGATCTTTTATAGCTGTAAGACAAGAAGTTAAGAGCACGGGTAATTATTAGTTGTACAAGAGAGTTTGCAATAAATCTTGCTTTGAAGGATGTTTTGTGCATTTTAGGCAACCAATACATAGTAGGTACTTTGTCTTGTTTCGGCTCAACACTGATTCAAAACTTTGAAATTTGTAGAGTGTGTGCAGTAACAATATCACTCTCAGATGAAGAAGTTAGTGTATAAGCATTAGTGCTATTAAGCTCTTCAGTTTTAACATAATTATAGTGTATACGTCACACTATAATACATTATCTGAAGCCTTATCAGCAGGTGTTAAAACAAATCAGTTGTGAAAGTCTTGAATACCCTTTTTCAAATGACGAAAGTAAAACGAGGTCGAGGTGGTAATGACGCTATGTTTCTTTTATGGAAGGATATTTGAGTGTCAATTATTGTGAATATTTGTTGTTTTTTTCCAGTTTGAAATAGCATTAGGCTCAGCATATTCTCGTTTAACCATTTATTGCAAAAAGAGTTTAAAGACTCTTTAACGACAGGTATTAAAGTCGATGTCTGATGGAATTCTATATTTCGGACCTTTTGAAATTAAATTGCAGATTATAAAGTCATTTAGATCCCCTGTTAGTTCAAGAAAACTTAGTTTAATTCAACGTTTTGTCTGCGTTATTTTTTTCAGTTTTTTATTAAAAGGCCCACTTTTGAAGGCTACAACATTAGGTAAAGATTACTTTTGTTTATCTTTATAAATATAATATTTAGCTGACAGTAAAGTCATATATGAATTAGAAAAAAATATCTCTGAAGATATAGTTTTCGACATGACTCAAAAGTATTCAAAATATCTAAAGTTTACATCAAAATCATAATCAAATAAAAATAGTTTCACTAAACAACCCTTTCAGTGTTCCCATCTGCTCCATGCTTAATCACTGTTTCATTCCTGCTGCTTGTACACCTTCCTCTGGTTGCACGGCGGATTTCTTCATTTTCTCCGTCAAGTAACGTTTCAGGTACATGGTGACCCCGACTATGATCAGCAGAAGGAGAAGGGACAGCGCAACCGGAACACCAACCTTCACACCAAGGTTGTCGTCTCCTTTCTGAATAATCCGCTCTATAAACAATAGATATGATGTTTTAAAGTGGTAGAGTTTGGATTGTTCTATCAGTTTTTAACTCACTTTAATAATTTATTGAATGTAGATATATGATAAACTTTTACTAGTAGTATTTAAATACGTCAATAGAACTTAAAAAATATGGTTCATGCTAAAGTCATGCAAAAGTATTTGTGATATGCCGGATTTATACTCTCAGATCCCTTATCAAAATTCTATTCTATTCAATCCGCCCTTTGTTTTCTCGATAAGGGCAAACATATATTTTTCAGTGGACCATGGGCCGCTAAAAACTGAATGGTTTTTATCTGAAAATACCGCACTGAAGGTTCCCTGTTCACCGCCATATATGCAAACCATCGATTTGAGATGGACAATTGTAAGTGCAATATTTTCATATTTGTCGTGTTCTGTGCGGGAATACATTTTACAGCCGCAAAACTAACGTAACAAACAATGCTACTGTGATAAATCTTTTGGTACGAGAAAACATTTACCAGAAAAAAGTTATAGGACTAGCTTTCCGATACCGTGTTTTACATAATTGCTTGTTAATGATTTGTTTTGGTTTGTTTGTTAAAACTCACCTCCTTTCATAGACTAATCGATGATAAATGGTTACCAAATAATTCATATAAATTATGTTCCCCAAACAAGAGAATTCGGTTGCATCTTCTTTTGCACCACTTACATGTACTGACACCTAGCACCCTTATAGTTTAAGCTAACTCACAGTAAAGTAAGCAAACCTGGTTCACAGGGTCCTGTCAAGCGATTGTGAGCGTATGTTGGATCACCAGGGTATGTGCAAGTGTAGTACTCGAACAGGTTGTCGCAAATTCCGTTTGGTGCTCGGTTGCATGGATTTGATGCACACTCGTCTGGTTCTAATAAAGATATATATTTTAACAATTATTCCAGAACAAAAATGTTTATGTGACAGTTAGCTCATTAGTCAAAATTAACATTTATAAAACTATTTAGTTATTTCTCGTTCCTTATGGTGATACTAGGTTTTGTTTGTGTTTTTTATGTATGTTGCAGCCAAAATTACGCCATAAACCGGTCAAAGTGTTTTGTGTCACACGATATTCCAAAACGTAACGGAATAGCCTTAAACCAAATGAAATAGTGGCAAAACTCGCACTGTCCTCAATCAAATATTCACGAAGAATCTAGCCGGTTGCAAGAAATTAGTTAAAATGAATTGATAATATGATCGTTACTACTGATTTTTCGTTCACATTTATTTAAGAGTGCAAAGATCTATTGGCTTCGTAACTACTAAACATTATGATAAAATCGGATTATCATGCGTGTGGCTTTGACGTTGAGTAAAAACCGCCAACACTTACATACATTGCATTAAGAGATACCTACCATTGACCATGAGCACTGCGCATCGGCTTTCACCTGGAACCCTGTTAAATTAAATAAATAATCATTTAATCGGAATCAAATAGTTATGTAACAGATAAATGTTTACACAATTAATCTTAATCCTTTAATATGCTATACAATTTTTACCTTCATGTGATTTTAAATTAATCAAATTGATAAAACATTTTTTAATCACATTTTGATTAATTTAAGGGTTGAATCGTTATTTGAATGTGCTCATGGGTACTGTCTTGCGTCATTTTGTCTAACAAATGTATAAAATATGACTATTGGTAAAATTGTGTTTCACAATGAGTTTTCTGGTAGCGTTAATATTCATAACACTGATGTTTTTTCTTCACATTTGAATTTCGTTAAATAAAGCACGATATTTTTGTCAGTATTGTATTTCTTTTGTGGGCATTTACAATAAGGTTTTGAGTTGGCAAGTTTTCTACAAATAGAATTCGAACTTTTATTCATTAATGTTACATAAATTAGACTAAAATATTCCTACCATCTGTTGTTATAAAACATTTTACCTCTAACAGATTGAAAAATCTATACGTCTTCATTAGGTACAAGGAAGTTTTCCATGAAATATAGTGTTCTAACATTCCATTCTCGTTGGAAGTCTCTTAAGTGAATTTCTGCAATTTTACCGCACAGTAAAACATTTGATTAAATGCTTTTGATTATTTTTACAAAATTAATTTGTGTAACAAGTGATGTACATTTTCTTTTTGGAAACCCCGGAATTATGCTAAAAACAAAGATAATTAACGTTGATCCTAAAACATGCGACTTATACCATTTAACTTGTCTGGAGAACGTTTGTAGATTTCTTAGAAATAAATTGATTATTTTGATAATTGTTTTAAAAGCCTTATTTATATTTTGGAAACCCTATTGTAAATTAAAGATAGAAATATAATATATCTTTTATTAAAGTTCTCTTGTTCTTGGGATGGGAGAGTGTGTGTGGTTATTTTTTTCTATTACAGACAAAACATCTGTATTATTTTTAAGTGCATTCGTTGTACATAAATGTCACCGGAGACCTTCTATGCCATACAAAATTTCGTAGTTATTATACTTTTTATCCCTGTGAAATGTGTATTCCTGACCTTTTGATTATCTTTGAGGACAGTTCTCGAATTCTTGTGTTTTTTAAAGGTGAAATATGCATATAACGAATAGCCATATCCTGAACACTCAGCCTCCACAGACTGTAAAAAGGTCTTAGGTGCAATAACCTCACAATTGTTACCAATATGTCCTCATATGAACAAACAAGTTCTAGTTGTCTTGGTGAATTAGCTCCAACCCAACCATCAACAACTTGCATGCAAAAGCACACAAACGTAGCTTCTAAAAAGGTGTTATCTTTTATTAAGATTTCAGCAAAAACTTTTATGAACACAATTCGGGAAGTGTCATATTATTAAAAGTAGGTTTGACTCTGAACTTTATTTTATAACTGCATGTGTTTAAACTGTGTCCATTCTTGTCACATTGCTCAACAGAAATTAAAAATCAAATGAAATCTTGCAGAGTGAAATTAAAATAATTTTACCCATCAACTGTATACACTGTGCCACAAGCTTGATGGATTCCTTTCATGGCAGGATCTTTTAAATCGTTCCATTCACCTTCATCGACCGAAGTAGTTGTCTCTTTACCTTCACTATTGTATGATGTTCTGTTTATTTCACTGAATTTCATGTACCTCGGCCCGGTCGTCAATATTCTGTACAGTGATAGAAAAGTATAATTATAAAATGAAATACATTTTTAATTTGCTGTTTAGGCACTAGCTTGAAAAGATGTGAAAGTCTTATTATTTAACATATTATTATAAATATAAAACAAATAGAAAAATCCAAGTCTCTTTGTAATTGAAATAAAAAATGGATTAATTCCGTAAATTCTAATTTCGTTATTTAATTTATAATTACGATATTAATGTAAAGTTGATCCTGGAAATTGATGTTTTACTTTGACTACGGGGCATTTTGTCTGAAGCACATATAAACAATGAAAGTAAAACAGCAACATGAAGTTTTACAGAGCGTTAATCCATAAGATTTATTTTAATGATTTATTATGATGAAGAGCATTTTCCGCCTTCCCCTTTGAGTCTTAACAGTAAACATGTAATTAAAGTACATGACAGATATTTCAAATATATACCACATACATTTACGAAATTTTGTATGGTGAAACTACGTAAATTTTAATGTTATGGTGGCATAAAGATGCCACCACCTAATTATCAGATTTTATAAAAAAAATCTCTTACGAAAATAGTTAAGGTTTTCATGTTAATAATGGAGGATTTCGTGAAAACAGTAAATTGTCACAAAGGTCACTTAAATATCTTAACACGAAATTTTGCTTATTAGTGCGTTGAACTGACACCGCTTAAAAATTATTTCCATAAAAAGTTTCGCAAAAAGCAGATAATTTTTCACTAAACCAGATATTTTTTCACTAAACAAGATATTTTTCATGAAACCACAAAATATTTCAAGAAACGTGTTCGTGAAAAAAAATCGCGAAACTAGATAATTTTTCACGAAACCAAACAATTTTCAACCTTCCATTCGGCGAACATTACTGTTTATCGTTTGTTAAAGACGTTAGGGCTATGACTTCCTTCCCTTTAATATGTGGTTTTTATTTCTAACAAAATATCACTATGGAAGTTTACAAGAATAAAGAAGTAATGTACTTTTAATATAATAAGATTATAAAAGAGGAAGATAGATAATAATTTAAAGCACACTTCGGAGATCCATTAAAAAGCCGTCAAAACGTAACATTACATACTTATGTTAATTAGAAAACGGTAAAGATTTATTGTTTGATGTATTGATTCGTTTGTTCGTTGATACGTTGGATTGTCGGTTCGTTAATATTATCTGCGCATTAATCAAATAGAACTTATCTGGAAGAAATTTTTGTTTTAAAGAATCTGTTGTTTTGAATATAAATGTCACCATATATGCACTTGCAGCCGCAGGTGATGCAAGTTGACAGAAGTAGCGTTCTTAATATGTTCCGTTACTCTGTTTAGGTTACGGTTTCAATATTTCAATATCACAGTACATAGCGTTGTTTGTGCCGTGTGGCGGCTGTAAAAAGTCTCCACGTACATTCAATCAATGCTGTTACGTCATTTGAAGGTCGTCGAGCACGATTTGTATGTACTATGTTAGTAGTATTTCTATATTTTCTTTTTGTTTTTAATATTTCGGCCAGGGTGAATTCAATATCCCAGTCAATATAAATTTGGATATTGTTCAATCACCCCCAAGGATATACTTCCTGCTTTTTAAAGTTTGCCTTTGGCGTTGTCTGTGATATGCAGGACTTATTTTCTAAGATCCCCTCTCAAAATTTAATTCTGTTTAGTTCCGCCCATTGTTTTCTCGTTTGGGGCAAACCCATTCTTTTATCTGCTGTAAATATTGAGTTGCGCTCAACCCGGGGCTAGGCGGCGTGGGCAGTAATAAGCATTTCCATTACTGCCCATGAACAGGCTCAATCAAACCGAGCCTTCAGTATTTTCATATTTGTCGTGGTCGAGGGTCTTCAAAATTCCCTTTTCATCTATTTCAATATCACAGTAGCGTTGTTTGTGCCGTGTGGCGGCTGTAAAAAGTCTCCTCGTACATTCAATCAGTGCTGTTATCAGTTACGTCCTTTGAAGGTCGTCGAGCACGATATTTATGTACTATGTTAATAGTACTACTAAATTTACTTTTTGTTTTTAATATTTCGGCCAGTTTAAAGATGGGTGGTTTCAATATCTCAGTCAACATAAATTTGGATATTGTTATACTTCCTGCTTTTTAAATTTTGCCTTTGGCGTTGTCTGTGATACGCAGGATTTATATTCTAAGATCCCCTCTCAAAATTCAATTCTGTTTAGTTCCGCCCATTGTTTTCTCGTTTAGCGCAAACCTATTCTTTTATCTGGGGACGATACGCCGCTGGACATGGAATGGTATTAATCTGAAAATACCGCATTGAAGGTTCCAATTCACCGCCTTATGCATACCGTCATTTGGGATGGATCAAAATTGTACTGTTTATTGGTGTAAATATTGAGTTGCGCTCAACCCGGGGCTAGGCGGCGTGGGCAGTAATAAGCATTTCCATTACTGCCCATGAACAGGCTCAATCAAACCGAGAATGCAGTATTTTCATATTTGTCGTGGTCGAGGGTCTTCAAAGTTCCCTTTTCATCTATTCCAATATCCGGAATTGTATATGTTTTATTAATCTGGTTATAACACGAATTAGTATTAGTGTTTCATCTTTTCAGTAACATGTAGTTCTCGGCCTTAACTTATTAATGTTTTTGGAGTGTGTTCAAGACATTTATGCAAATAAGTATTTATTCTTGTTCTGTTCATCTGTACAGTGAATACACTTTTCGTACAAAATTACTTAAATCTGAACTATTCTGTCATTTTAGACAACATACTTGATAAAAAGTCAAGTACACTACAAGTTGAGAACAATTCTATAAACATTTGGTGTTTTTTTTGCCTGTTAATTTTTCATTTTTTAAAAATATATTTCTTTGGCCCCATTCCTAATGTGTTAACAACCATGACTCAAAATATCAATCCAGACCATGAACAACAAGAGCTGTCAGAGGAGACAGCATGCTCGACTATTCGAATCATTTGAAACAAATGCAATTTGAAGATTAAAACAATAACAACTATGGCCATACATTCATGTGCAATCAGGAAAAATATTTACAAGTGAATGGTACGGGAGAAATTCTTTTCAAATAACAGAAATAATTCCTAAATGTACCATAAATATTAAACTGAATAGGGGAATAACTATGAAATATTTCTGAATTTGTTAGAAAACTTGTTAGTAATTTTTTATTAGAGAAATTTACTTTTAGTCAAATATCAATCACTTCAGTAATGTTACAGAAAAAGAACTGAAATGAAAATATAATGGTAGTTTGAAGTTGATACCTTAAGTATTTGCAAAGTTATCGATGAAGTGCACTTAAGTGAAAATATAAGTGAAACTAGAAATGTGTCCATAGGACACGGATGTCCCGCTATGCATCATTTTCAGACACTCAAGTGCAATGATGGGAATAATACGCGATACACTGCCCTTTCATGGTGAACATTTGTGTCAAGTTTTTTTGAAATCCCTCCATTTATAATGATGTTACAGCCTGGACAAGAAAATTCTATTTTTGGTAACAGTGACCTTGACCTTGGACCTTCAGGCTTGGGTATTGTGCGGACACACTGCCTTTTCATGAACATTTGTGCAAAGTTATTTTAAAATCCCTCCATTTATAACAAAGTAACAGCCAGGACAAGATAATTCTATTTTTAGTAACAGTGACCTTGACCTTTGACCTACAGGCATGGGCATGGTACGTGACACACCGGCCTGTCATGGTGAACATTTGTGTCAAATTATTTTGAAATCCTTCCATTCATAACAAAGTTACAGCCTGGACAAGAAAAATCTATTTTTAGTAACAGTGACCTTGACCTTGGATCTACAGGCATGGGTATTGTGCGGACACACCGCCTTGTCATGGTGAACATTTGTGCCAAGATATTTTGAAATCCCTCCATTCATAACAAAGTAACAGCCTAGACAAGAAAATTCTTTTTTTAGCAACAGTGACCTTGACCATTGACATACAGGCTTGGGCATGTACGTGACACACCGTCTTGATATGGTGAACAATTATACCAAGTTATTTAAAAACCCAATAAGAAATAACAAAGTTACAGAGCGGACACGATTTTGCAAGAAAATTCTATTTTAGTAACAGTGACCTTGACTTTGGACCTACAGGCATGGGTATTGTACGCGACACACCGCCTTGTCATGGTGAACATTTGTGCCAAGTTATTTTGAAATCCCTCCATTCATAACGAAGTTAAGGGCCGACTGTATATTTTGCTTAACACAAAATGTAAGCGAAAAAGGGGCATAATTTGAAAAATATTGGAAGAAGGGTTATGGGTCTTGTTGGTTATGATGTAGATTTTGATGGTGAAAATATATTTCAAGTTTCAAGGCAATATCTCAATTAGTTTTAAAGTTAGAGGCAAAATGCATATTTTGCTTGACACAAAATATAAGAAAAAAGGGGCATAACTTGAAATATATTGACAGCAGAGTTATGGGTCTTGTTGGTAATGATGTAGAATTTGATGGTGAATATATATTCCAAGTTTCAAGTTGATATCTCAAGTAGTTTATAAGTTATGGACCAAAGTGCATATTTTCCTTAACGCAAAATTTAAGTGAAAAAGGGGCATAACTTGAAAAATATTGGAAGCAGAGTTATGGGTCTTGTTGGTAATGATGTAGAATTTGATGGTGAATATATATTCCAAGTTTCGAGTTGATATCATAAGTAGTTTTCAAGTAATGGACCAAAGTGCATTTTTTGTTTAACGGACGCCGACGCCGACACCGGGGCGAGTAGGATAGCTCCCCTATTCTTCGAATAGTCGAGCTAAAAATGGTTGCTCGTCCGAATGTATTCTTCATGAACACTAACCTTATAGACTTATTTATAATAGGAAGTTCAACATTGTTATATCCCCTTCCTTGACGCTACCTCTTTCCCTACAATTACCAAAACTTAAAGAATGCTAATAAGGTTGTAAAATTGCAAACATTTAAATCAGATTTCACAAAAAATCTCACGAAAATGTGTTTTCACGACATGTTTGCTCGTTACTCCTTTATAAAAAGGTGAAATATGCATATCAGGAATTGCCACATTCAGAAAAAAATAGCCTCCCCACACAGTCAAGTACGTCAAAGGACGTAACTGATAAGCTCATTTCAACTGGAAATTCATTGATCCCAATTTTACACACATCTTTTATCTTTGTACCTTCAAGTTGTGAGGGTAAAATACCAGCTTTTGAGTTTCAAGATTATTATTATATCATTTATTATGACATTTATTTCGTTATATCAAATACTCTATGGGAAATGATTAGGTGGTCACGCATAATGCCAGAAGAATTGTGGAAGTTCTGTAGGGATGATTGCTATTGACTTTATTTTTTCTAAATGTACTGCACAAGATGAATCATTTTTAAGAGTTGTCGGTAAGACGTTGACTTTGTGTGTGCAGGATTTCATCATGGTGATTTTCTTTTTATCTTTTGACTGTGCAAAAGTGATGCTTGGGCTGAGTCTCCGTGTTGCTTGGTTTTTCAGGAATTGTTAGTAGGTTGGCATTTGTGTTGCCTTCATAGCTCACCAATGTTTACAACTACAACATACATTGCTTCTGTTTTAGGTGGTTGGTGTGAGTTGTATCAAATATCGACCGGTTTTTTATATCGTGTGTTGGTGACTGTGTAATTAACTTAATTGTCAATTACTAGCGTCATCCATCTTTGTACAGGTATGTTTACGGCAATTCCTTGGGACTGTCGACCTGATTATTTCAGTCATCTGTTGATTTTTATCTAGCTATTTTTCTTTACCGTTTTAACTTTTAAACGTATGTAAAACAAACATTTACTATTTGATTTGTGCAAAGTTTTATTAAACTGCATTTTCCGTTACAGAGATTTTAATAGTTTTGCTTTTTATCGATTACAGTGCATTGACGACAGTAGCAAGCCCTGGACAACAATTTGGCACAAGCTTCCAACGATATATAATAAGACATGAACAAGTAATTAATAACTTACAAGTTGCTTATGACATCCGTTTCAAATGGAAGTTTAACGAGAGCATTATTAAATGGCAACATGTACGACTGCTTATAGTAGGGTGCAAGTGTTCCATCTTTGGTAAATGATTGACTGGAATCTGTTCTGCCTGTTCCGGCACCAATGTATGCGAGAAGCTGAAAGTACATTAAAAACCAGAATTTCGTTTTTGTCTCATCACCTTAAGTTGTTTATTTCATTTTCATACCGGCCTCTCGTTCGGGGAATTTTATGGCATTTACAAATTATTTTTGTTTTAAGGAAAACTGAAAGCATAATATTTTATGTAAATGTTTTTCAAAGCTTAAAATATAACGTTGTAATATGAGTTTTCAGTATCTTTTGCCAATCCAAAATAAGCTGACTACAACAAATTTGTCAAATGACCGTTTAATGATCAAAAGATAATGTTTCTTTAGAAATACAAATTGTTCAATTTACATTTTCTGAGTCTTTTGAAAAGCTATTCTTAACGTGTACAACATTTGCAGTGCCTATTTAACAGACAGATTAGAAGTGATTGCCCTTTTAACCTATAATGCAAGTGGCAAAACATTTTGTCGCCAGGGATTCAAAAAAGGATTCTAGAGTGAACCAACTGTACAGTTGCCGAGTCAGGTTCTCCGTCTAGTACTAGTTGTCTTGGTGAATAAACTTCAACCTACCTATCAATGCGACAATGTTTTATGAAAAAGCTCACAAACATATAAAACAAAAGAAGCTTATAGCATTACAACGCAAACAGGTAGGTCTTTGATCACTTTTCTAAGACAAAAGCACCTTAGTAATATCAGCAACGGTCAGCAAAAACACGATGGTAGGAATTAGAAACTGATCGACAAATAACATACTTTCTGAATATGGCTACAGTCATGATTTAAATCTCAATGAGGTTGTGCACAAACAATTTTCGAAAACGAGTAACAATTGAAATCATAGCGCTGAAAGCGTTGAAAGACTGGCGCGCTGGTTTAATCGAACATGCCCTGCACAGATATCATTACTGTAAACATATGAAACTATGAGTGATTTTTTCGTTAAACTTTGTGACAGTTACTATCATCAACAATAGCAAATAATTCAGTATATTCAGGGATTTCAATAGATGCAAGTACTTGTATTTTGATGCAAGGAAATTAGGTTTTCCACTTTTTTTCACCTGAATCTTAGGTTGGGGGTCTTTTTGATGCAGAAGCGTATGATTAGTGGTTAAATTTTGCTAGAATAACGATGATCAGGCTCCGCCACAACTGAGTATTGTCAACAATGAAATGCACAAGGCTCACGTACCTTAAGAGACTGAAACAGTTACAATCTTAATTTTTACGTCGATCGCAACAATGCATTAACAAAAATATTCGCCAACTTACTAACGGTCTCCCCAGGATTTTTGGAAGGGTTGTCGCTGGACTGTTCGTGGATTTAAGCTCGCGAAACTTTATTTTTTAACTATCATTTTATACAGTTTTATATTTGTACCAAAGTTTACTGCAAAAACTGTATATAGTACATAGATGTTTTTTTTTATCACTTTAGAGCCAAGAAAGGTACAAAGTTAAATAACATAAATAATGTGAAACAATGTGTAAACAGTATGTCAACATGTGTTTTAATAACATAAACTGATCTGATCTCATCAAGTTACATTGTCAACTATATACTCTGTATAGTTAGTTTTTCACCTTCATTGTCCAAGATATCTCACACATATCAAACTCAGTGTTTCATTACAACTGACAGAATTAGGATTCAGAAGCCTCTTTTTTTCTTGGGCCCAAGTGCTGACTGCCTTATTATAATCAAACTTCAGTACATCAGGACCTTCCATGGATATCATTAACAATGAATTTAATGTTGAATTGTTAAGCCTGCTTCTAAGCTTTGTCTTTACTCTTGATAAGGTGGAAAAAACCCACTCACAATCTGAAATTAAATTAATTTACGATACCAGTAAACATATAGACAGCTTCACGTATATAAAAATAATATCATAATAGGTATTCAGTTAACACAAACAGGTATAATAAATTATGTAGTGCACCCCTAGAACCTGGTTTATACCCCTAGTAGCAAATTATTTTGCCACTGACTTCCAAGGCGCTAACCCATACGGTTCCCCTTTTTTGTTAAACAATCTACAAACAAATAATTTATTTTCCGTTCTTCTTTTTGCTGCAGGGGAGGCTGTGTTTTATGAGTGTAACGATTCCTGATATGCATATTTCCCTTTTTATATATAGTAGCATGAAATTGAGTTATTTTATTTATTTAATGCAAGTCACAAGGCTAAGTAAATATATATAAAAAAAACCATTGCCAACTTCTTGCAACCAGGAGTAGACTTTCTTCCACTTAGGATCGACACCTGACTGGATCGAACTGGCTGTTCGAGGTAGCCGGCGTTGATTCAGTGTCTCGGCATGTTGGGGTACCGCGTCCGGCGTCGGAGAAATTTCACGACGTGAAGGGGTACTTGACGTCGTCAGAGTCGCTCTTGAAGGGCTATCCGGAATGATCTCGATCTCATTTCTAGAATTTTGAAGTTCAGAATGCCCGATGGAGTTGGCATCAGCCTCACAAGGCCGGTTTCTCTTGAAATAAGATAGAATTGAAGAGTCGTCGTTCTTTCGCGCATGCATACTTGAAAATGTGTCCGACGAAAATGAACTGATCGTTACGATGATAGCGCAGTAATATGCAACAGAATGTATTTCTTTTGCATTTTTAAGTTCTAACTGCAACTTGCAAATAGATTTGTTTAAAACAAATCCATTATTTTCATACATGTATACAGTACAATTTTCGTGTTTGTCTTCTAATCACAGAACTAAGAATAACCAAATTATTACTCATGATAGCATCTCATTAAAATCATTGAACATTATGTCAAACACACCGGGTTCCGCTATTAATTGAGAATATCAACAGTCGGCAGAGCCGAAATACGATCAAACGACACCGACAGACTTGCGAATTCACCACGTGGAGAGGCGGAGTTATCTCAGCTGATAGTAAAGAAATCGATTGTGATTGGTCAAATCGCCCATTGCTTAACCTTGAATGAGATGTGTATTGAAAAGCGACCTGAGTTTACAATGCAAGAAACAAATCAAAGCACTGAAAGTGCTGGAAGCCAACGGAACGTAAACATAATCAAACTAGAACAAACCCATAATGTGCAATATAACAGGAATTCCAGTTTTATTCCAGCCATTGTAGATATATAATAACTGAACAGAACGAAGAAACTCCATCGAAGACATGCCATATGCTTGCAAAAATGCAAAAACCATCCATAATAAAACTGGCCAAAATATTAAAAAAGAGAGTCCAAAGGACCCTGGGTCAATCAACTGTCAACATTTGCTCAATGGTTTGAGTCAGTGGACGCAAATGCAATTGCCTGAATAGCTTACTTTGGCTCTTTCAAGGGCCATAACTCTGAAACCCATTATGGAATCTAGCCAGTTCAAGACGGGAACCGAGATCTTATAGTTACTCAATCATTGTACAAGTCTGATTAAATTCAAATCAGAAATGAAGCTGCTATTGTGCAGACAAGGTCTAAAAAGTTAATTTTGGCACTTTCAGGGGCCATAACTCTGGAATTCATAATGCAATTTGGCAATTTCAAGACAGGAACCAAGATCAAATTGTAATGAAAGTTAATATCAGACCAAAAATAAGACCACTAGAGTGCAGACAAGCTTTTATTATAACTTGACCTAGTGACCTAGTGTTCAAGGTCACATGACCCAGATTCAAAATTGACCTAGATAAGATTTCAAGAGATAAACATTCTGACCAAGCTTGAAGAAGATCGAACCAAAATTAAGACCACTAGAGTGTGGACAATGTTTTTCTATAATTTGACCTAGTGACCATGGTCACATGACCCAGTTTCGAACTAGACTTAGGTATCATTGATAAACATTCTGACCAAGCTTAAAGAAGATCGGATAAAACTTAAGACCGCTAGAGTGTGAACAAAAATGTGAACGGACACCGGACGAAAGGCGATCACAAAAGCACACCCAGTCACTATGTGACAGATGAGCTAAAAGTAATTTTAGGAGAACTACTGAAATAAATGAAAAAAAGAACATTAAAAGCAATCAAACAGGACAAATACAAAAATATTAATAGTTAAGTTTGATCGAGCAATATCAAGATCAAAATTCATCACTGCCTGGTCCCCAGAATGCCTAGCCCTGGGTGGAATACAACTTAAAATTTACACAAGTACCAATTTCGATTCATTCCAAACAATGAAGTGCATGTCAGGATGCTTAACAGTAGTTGAACTTGATGATGGTAATATAATATTATATTTATGCTTCATAGCAATACATCACAACTTAAAGCAATGCCAATGGCCTTATAAATGTCATTTAGTAAATGAAAGAGGCACAACAAATTTTTTGTGCAATCATAGTATGGATATTGTTGGGTTAGCAAATTTATATTTATTTCTTATATTATTATCGCTTATTTCTTTTCTTTGTATTTCTCTTGATTACTTCCACTTTCAAAGTAATTACACAGGGACCCTGTGAAAGGCTATTTGATCTTGGTTTCATGTATAACAATGTGTCACAGGGAGTCAGCATTATGTTAATGTAATCATATTTTAAGGAAGTGTCCAACCTAATAAATCAGATAAAGGGGCTCTTTATATTCATTTCATTAGCAAAGCCCTAAACACCCTTTCCCCACTGTTATCTGTTAACTCTATTTAGACCCTTTTAATGCATGTGCGGCATCCATCTGATCTGAATCTACACTCTTTGAATCTTGATCAGAAAGTACATGTACCTAAAAGATCAAAAAACAGACTCTGATCAGCCTCCGCTGATATGCAAGTTCATATGGTCTAACCTTGTCACACATGGAAAAAATGCTATACCCATGTAGGCCCCTTTATACAGACTTATGCATACTAATTTATGTCTACTAACCAGGAAAGAGAAGGCATAAAATATGGAATACTTGTATTTTGCACAAAAAATCAATTTCTAACTTTAACCCATATATGCACCTTAAGTTTATGGCATGGGCAAACAGTGTAGAATTAGATCACCCTGCATCTCTGTGCTGTTTGACCAGGATCTGCACTGTTCAGTTTTAGATTCATAAGGTTATTTCTGTGAAGAAAATTATTTGATGATTTTTGCTTGGGCCGAGTGTAACTGCTAAATCTTTTTGGTTATTTTAATGCTTTGTGTTAAATTAGTGTGGTTGAACGGTAAAGTCCGAGGACTTCCGTCGGAAGGTATAAAAGCAATTACCGCTCATTGATACAGTGCAGTCTGTTTCTGAGTGTCGAGGTGTTCACATCGTTGAATTTTGAGTCAACATTTTGGTCTGCATTATAGGTCCAATATAGTACAGCTCCGTACTAGGGCATGTTGACCGGGTTGTCACAATGAACGTGTATGATGTGAATAGTATTGGTTGAAGCTAGGGTTGATAGGGGTTTCAGACAATTGCTGGAAACACATGCGTCTGAGACACTTGTGTCCCTAAGGTAGCTTCAGAATAGGTGTTGAGCGTAGGTTATTTTATATCGTGTCCTCAGACAATTGCTGGAAACACATGCGTCTGGGACACTTGTAAGGTAGCTTTAGCGTAAGTGTTGAGGGTAGGGTTTCTAGATAGTGCCTTCAGACAATTGCTGGAAACACATGCGTCTGAGACACTTCTGTCCCTCAGGTAGCTTCAGAGTAGGTGTTGAGGATAGGTTTTAGGTTAGACAGTGTTCTCAGACTATTGCTGACGAAGAGGTTCTCGAACCCTCGGGATATCACATAGGTCTGAGACACTATTGTTCAGCATCGTTTTAGTGTTGAGGGTATGTTTGAAGGCGTTTTGCTTGAGGTTTGTTTTGATTGTGATTTGTTCATGACTTTGTTGCGCTCTGTTTGAAAGTTAAAGTGCTCAGATGTGATTGTTGTAAGAGTGTTATTGTGTGTTGAAATTTTTGGTTCGAACTTTTATTGTCTGGAATGAATGATCCTTATTTTTTATTGCTTAGCTTGTGCGCTGAGAGAGTGCTGGAAGTAAGTGTGAGATTGTTTTGTTTCAGACTGGGATTTTGTTCAGGAAGAGTGGTCCAGAATTAGGTAAAGATTAGTTATTTTGTCCAGGTGTTTCACTGTCCTGGAGATAGTTTTCATATGTTCAGCTGATTCTTAATTTGATAGTTGTGTTTTAAACCAATCATTTCTGAAATCACTGTAATCATTGTGGAGCAAAGTAGCTCAAGGAAAATCGATTATATTGTTTTAAAAAATATTCCTTGCTCGGACATATCTCCAATCATCTTGAGTGATAAAAATTATATATATAGGCTGAGACTAATTGTCTGTTTTATGTGCCTGCCGCTCGGAGACGTTACATTTCTAAACAAGATGTGACCAGTGTAGATCCTGATCAGATGGTACAAATGTTCAGTCTGAGCCGGATCTACACTAGATGCACATGTGATAAAAGGCATATATTATATATGGCAGAAAGGGGCTCAAAGGGGATCATTTTAGTTATGCCCCTAAGGATGACATGAACAATCTTAATGAATATTATCATCTTCAACTAAAATCTATTTCAGGAATTACTCTACTTCATAAAGAAATTTCAGTTACTTTAACTGAGCTAATGCAGATAATAATTATATTCTTAGTTTGTTGTCAGAAATATTAACCCTTTCCTGTATAGATACACCTTTATTGCTAGGGCGAATAGTTTAGATCCAGATCAGCCGGCACATCCGTGCCATCTGATCAGGATCTAAACTGTTCGCTTTTTTATTCATTAGGTTATTTCTGACCAAAATGCGACCCGTGCAGATCCTGATCAGACGGCATGGATGTGCCGGCTGATCTGGATCTACACTGGTCGCACACACGTAAAAATGCGTATATATCAAGGAAAGGGTTATCACTTTCAATGCCATTTAACTAAAAAGTTATTTCATTAGGAAATATCATCAAGGGACATTAGATGCAGATTCTTGCATTTTGATGCAAGCATATTTGATTTTTTTCACATTTGACACCCGCCCCCCCCCCCCCCCCCCTCACCATTTTGAGTATGGGGTCATTTTGATGATGGAGAATTTAGAAAAGTGGTCAAATTTTGCAATAATAGTGATTAATATTGTGCACATGTTTATTGCATTTTAACCCTTTACTTTTTGGCTGAATCCGCTAAATGAGATGAAAATGACTTTTCAGATTTAGCACATACTTGTAGAGGAACCCCTGGTTAAGTATTATATTTTCTTTTACCGTAAATATGTTTATTTTCTTCACAAATTTATCACATCCAATGAACCCTCGACTGTGCTTTGCTGGTTAAAAAGAGTCCTTTAAGAGGTGCAGGGATTTTAATAGCTTTTAAAAACCAGGCGTTGTTTGACCCCTGTTGAGATTTTTAAGGGGTCATAATCAAATAGTTGCAAGTCATATCTCATGGATTAAGCTAGGAGCAAATTTTAGGGAGAAGTGACTTCTCCCTCCTGGAAATTTAGGGAGAAGTTTTCAGAAACAGGGAGAAGTGACCAACGTGGTCGGTCGGGTTTTAACCAAATAGCTCTTATTTTCTCTTATACACCCATACATATTATAAAACAACAATACTGATTATTTAATCTATTTTATTCTACAAAAAATGACAATAGTAAATGTGGCAGAAAACGTAAATTTGCCTTGGCACTTTGGACAGCAACCCCACTTTTTCCACTGAAACTTGTCTAGCAGTCTGCATCTGTTGCTGAAACTTGCATCATCAACAGAGGTCTTGTGTTCTACAATATAAAAAAATACCAGTTGTAAATATATTGTCATTTTTCCTGAAAGTATTTTAGTGTTTTAGGGGAATTATAAGGTTTTTATAATTAAAATTACTCCTGTGTGATTATTTTGTCATATTTTCTGGTAAAAATCAATACTCACCTTTCTGTAATTATTTTACTAGCCGACATCATCTGGAGATGTCTTCCTTCAATGGAGTATCGAGTCAGCAAACAAATCACACAAAAGGTCCATTGCATGATTTATTTCTCCCAGTCTGATCATAGACAATCATCTTAATCCAATTATCACCTTGTACAGGTTCTCAAAGTGCCATAAAACTCGCAATTAACTTTCAAATTAACAAGCTGTTATTTTCAACATCCGGGTAACTTACATCATTATCGCTTATGTCATTTACAGTAAGAAAATGCTGAAGACTAACGAGCGATTTTATTGGTTTATTCTGTATAAACCAGCCAATTAAAATCTCTTTTGTGGAGACTGATTAGGTAATCAGGTCGAGTTTGTTTACGACACGTGTTCGTCAATGTTTATAATTGAGTAAGTAAACATTTGGGGGATTATTGGCAGGTGTTTGATAGTTCCCTCAGGCAAATTCAACAGGAAATCGAGGGCGAAGTGAACTTCGCTTTTCTATGCAAATAAAGCGAAGTCAGGCCGGTCTGGGCGCCTTTTTCGCCCGAATCGCCTTGATTCGTGATCCCTGTATCTTGTGTTGATTGAACTTAACTACTTATAAAAGTGCTTTAACTTCATTTTAATATATGTTCAGGGGTCAAATAAGTATTAACTTCATAATTAAAATGAAATAGAGTCTAAGACACAATATTTTGTATTTATCTTTATTCTTGCAAATTTTGACCATGTATCTTAAATTTTCATGCATCAAAATGACCCCAAGCTCAGAATCAGGCGGTTCAAATGTGGAAAAAACTAGATGCAAGAATCTGCATCTATTGATAATTGAAATCACCGATGTGGGAAATCAAGTCAGACATGGATAATTTGCAATGTAACTGCGATAATTACCTAGCGAAAATAGCTTATTTAAAAATTAAAGATACAGGTTTCTCTATGTTTGAAGTGGTCATATTGAAAAAAAAATAAATTTCAACAATTTTTGAGCAACAAAAATTATAGTTTTTCCAAAATTAAAGATGCTGCATTATTTGATTTCATATCTGGGAAATGTTAAATATATATCTGGGCGGTATGGTCTTAAAGCTTGACCCTTTGTTTCTGACTCCATGCCGTATAGTCTGCATGTCCTGGGCTGTTTAGTTCATTAATCTGGGCCAAATCTCCTGGCATATCGTCTGTGTATCATTGAGACTTGGGAAGCTAATTTCATCTATTCTTGCAAGTTCATGTTCAAGTTTAAACACAATTTATGACTTAGACGGGCGAATATTGTATCAAACATCAATTCTTGAACTGGTCGAGGAGACAGTAGTACCCGTATATAGTCTCCTCGACCGGCAGCCGGTCGAGGAGACGCTTCCTTCTTGCAAACAAATACAACAATTTACCTTGTTAAGACTTGTAAACTTGGACGGTGGCCCGGTCGAGGAGACACTTCCTTCTTGCAAACAAATACAAGAATTTACCTTGTTAAGACTTGTAAACTTGGACGGTGTAACTGCCGTGTGATACAGAACTTTGTTTTCTAAAGTGCTGGAAGTCGAAGTGTCTATTATTACATCCTCACCAGAAAATATAATTAATAATCAGATGTGTTTTCGTGCAGATGGTTTTAAACAAATCATTAAATGCAAAATATGCCAAACATTTTTTAGTAAGTTGATTGCACATTTATGCATACAATGACTGCACACGTGCGTTTTTGGGATACAGTTTCATAACTCTTTTCTGAACTTTCCGAAATTACACAGTGTCTGTAATTAAAAATGTTTGTCGATGTCTCATTGTCTGTGTTTATTTGTAATCCTTTCAGGATTTCACGTACTATCTCCCATGTTAATTCCACTTCTGAATAAACACATTTTGCATCATTTTCATGATTTTCAGTATTTAAATCCGCACAAAACATTAGCTAGACAGCCAAGACCGCTCTATTTGTTCAAAAAATATCTTCTTCGAAAGTTTTCAGTATTTAGGTAACACAATCGAAGGGAGATCACTAGAGTTGTGTGTGGTTTTGGGCTAAACCCCGTACGTGTTACGTAACAAAACGTAAAACTATCGACAAGTTATATATTTTAAATAATGCAAATATAGCCCCCCCCCCCCCAAAAAAAAAAAAAAAAAAAAAATGAAATACTTCCAATCTGCGTTCAGAATATGCGTTCAAAATATTGCCATTTGACGTCATTGTGATTGTCTTATACATACGCAGTTTATTTAATCATTATATCGATAATATCACTGTGCCTTTGTTTCTTTTATTGATGAAGTGTTTTACTCTTTATTCTTTGAAAGCAATCAATTTAAATGATCTTTAACAACTGATTTTCTATGTTTGCTTTTGGAACTCTTTTCTGACGTCAACCGGAAGCTGTGCTTCGACTTTTTCATTATAGCGCACCTGCTGAAAGGTCTGTGATTTCGGAATGCCATATCTATAGCCGTTGGCTAAAAATTATGACATGCCGATTTTGAATAAACGGATGTCGGCGAATTTAACACTTGTTGGAAAGAGATCAAAGCTTGTTAACGGTTGTCTGGGGAGAACACTGGGACCCGGCCCGGTCCTTGATTGCCGAGCAAAATCTCGATCCACAACTACTCCAACCTAACCAAAATGGCAACCAACGCTATCTCCCGCTTGTCACGTGACTGATTTGTTTTTAATCTTTCTTTTAATATCCTTTCATAGTTGTTCGAACAACAACATTAAATTGTTTTCTTGTTTTTATTTGTAGCATAATCTTTCAAAGTTCGCATTCCTTCTCGAAATATTTGTATTTTCTTAAAATGCACTACTTTTTATGCCACACAATTACGAAATCTTTCAGGCGTAACTAAACAACCCATGCATATCCAGTTGCTTGTTCACTGCCGTAGCTGGTCATGATTTCACTCTACATTTGTTCGATGGAATTTTTGGCATGGATCCAAAATTACACGGAAACTTACTATCAATCGCTCAGAATTCGTGGAATGGTGTGCTGCATTGTGCTTCACACGTGTGCAGAACATTTCGGCCTGCTCTCGCGGTGACCTCTTACTTGATACGCTCTCGTGGTCGCAATGATACACCCGAAGTTAAGGACTGCGCGTCGCAGAGTTCACGGCATCGTTAGTTAAGACTGGTGCGCATGCGCACCAGTCTAAAAAACGCAAATGTTAAAAAGTATTGATAAAACTGATATTATTCCACATTGATGAGAGTGGTACACAGATTAATACGATTAAAGTTTACCTTGAGAGGAGTTCTGCTGAAAGGTCCAGTTGATATATCGTTGGAGACGCCAGATAATTTTACCGGAAACATGGAATAGTCCTCGGCGTACAGAGAGAGTTGAAGCTGGTCACCCGCATTGAACATAGAAGGATCCGCGGTAAGTTGAATCGTACATTGATCCTGAAGATATTAAATTGACGATCGAATACAAGTTATCTTGAAAAAGTTCTCAACATCTCCGATGGAAGGACTTGATGCAGATTGAGACATTATTGCAATCTATAAAAGTGTATATATCAATTTATTACACCTCACGTGATTAGTTTACTATTATCGAGAGCTCTAATCTACTGTGTGCTTAAGGTATGAATCAAACGGAGGCAAAAATAAGATCTTTTGCACAATATATATTTTTAATGTTTGCGTGTTTCCCACTTAATGCATCCATGTTTGTTGACTCACTTTACTCAAAGGAAAAATATAAATGGAAGTAAGTGAAAGCGGGAATATTTAAAATACAGAAACGTATTTTACTATGAACATGTAAACTGAATTCAAGCGAGAGGAAAAATATAGCAAACACGTAAACTTAGGTATCACAATCGCATTTTGGGTTAGGGAGGGGACGTAAAATTAAAATGATGATATTGATGATGAAATTTTCGTGCTGCAGCTCTGCTAAAAAAACTCGTCAACATCTTCTGACGTTTCGGCGCGTCAATTGTTGTTGACAATTCTAATCAACCCAAAGATAGAATAAAATACGGAAAATTCAAAGGAAAAAGTTGAAACGCAAAGTTTGAAGGTCGAATCAATTTCAGTAGATAGTAGATTAGTCTCAATAATTCGACTGCAAGCACAGACCCATTATCATACGGACGTTTTCGTTGTCTGTCCTTTACGAAGAGCGACCATCGTATATATAGAAAAGCTCTTGTTGCGCACAAATAGTTGTGCTAATTGTAGATTAGATCACGATGTTTTGTAAAGCATCTAAATATATCATATAATTTTTTAAACAGCCGTTGGATCATGTTAAAATCTTACAAAAATGAGAATGAATTGTTTGTGAATTGTTCGTTATGTCATTGTATTAGTGTACTCAGAGTCTCGAAACTTATTGCACGCGTAGCGTGCGAAAATTTTTTGACATTTATATATTATATTTTCCTATATATCATATTTCATTACAGAGAAAAAAACTTTGCTTGGGCAATTTTAGGGGGGGGGGGGCGTACGCCGGGTCCGCCCCCCCCCCCTGGATCCGCCTATGCTATATAGCGTAATGTGACGTCACAGGGAGATAATCGCTAATGTAAACTTGTATTTGTTTAATATATGTACAAATGCGAATTTTGGTTACGTTTTGCGTAGGTTCGTGCGTTTTTGAGTACATCTGTATAGGCCTACAATAACAAAAAGGTATTACAATAAATGAATGATTTTGATAAGACTGTATGACGTGGATTTTTCTGTCAGAACCAATGAAGTATGGTAATATTATTCCTAATAATATACAACGACAGTTGAAGTGACCATTTTGTTTTCTTGCAATCATTATCAAACAGGTGTCAACTAATGACTTGCTTCCTTTTTACATAAACGTATGTTTTATTGTTCATATGATATGGCCATTTTCATTTGTTATCGTACTCTTTTTTATTGTAGGCTAATAGGACTGGACGGTTGTGTACATAATTGTACGCAATTTCTACATAATACAATTTGTAACATTTTACTGTTTCTACCAAATTGTATCAATCCTTAGTAATGGGTATAGCCGTTCTAACTTTTGTCTTCGTGAATGATTTTTTCTTGCGCACTATGAATATGCAAATTTTCCCGTCAGAGCATCATCAAGTCATTGCGTGTTACGTATCAATACTTGGCATGCAACGTTTCATCACGGAGGGCAAACCAACCTCATTGAGAATGGCTCTAAATTCTTTCGTATTCGTCAGTGGAACCTTTTCCCAGTAACATTTCACAAAGTCTCCGTCTCCATCGAATGGAAAAAGTTTGATATCGATGTTGCAGCCTAATGGTACCCTGAAACATCAAACATAACAAATCTGAGATTCCAATGACATGGATCTCACATACCTACATATTATTGATATGTCAAAGGATGCAACAAGAGTTAGATGGAGGACAAACTCGCCCTTAATCACACTCAAGGTTCAACGTTTGGGTTTTGGAAAATAACAAAATAATTGTAAAACAAAATTAACATGGCTGGAATGGAAAGATTTAAAAAAAAAAGATGCGGACTCCTTGTCTTAGAGGTAACATTCCTAACTCATTAGAATTTACAGAAAATGTGGTCTTAACTATGCTTATCTAAATAAATATTTGTCAAAGATGTATTCCAACACATTTTCTGATTAATAAAAATGAATAATAGTGTTTTGTTAATTTTAACAGAAGCCATTAGATATCTTAAAATGGTAAATGTTTTTTTTTTTTGTTTTTTTTTCAGGCCCCTTTAACAGGGTAACCCCATTTATTTCTTCAAAGACAAAACACAAACAACATTTTGTTAATACAAAGCTAGATACAAATAATGTTAAAGAGATGAAGTAATTACCCTGACAGACCCTTATATTACTGAGTATTCACCAATACATGAACACACACACACACATACCACCAGCACACACACACACACACACACACACACACACACACACACACACACACACACACACACACACACACACACACATAGATCCCAACGTATACTTGTACACATATTGAGGTAAGGATCAATATACCTCAAAATAATGTTTTTCTAAATTTCAACTATCCAAATGAATAAGACATTGTGTTGCACACAGATTAAAGAGTAAAGTGTTATAATTATATTATAAACTTTTGTCATATTAAGGTAGTTGTATGGAAAGTTAGGCAAAGGAAAAAATTTTAAAGCAGCAATCAGCATAGTGTGTTGCACAAATTCATTTCAAATAATCTAAATTGAACCAGTACAATGTTGTAACAAACAGTTATGTTCCTAGACCAGTGATAGTCTTTATCAAAAAGTCAAATTTATTAAGAAAAGGTATCAGTTTCTTTGATTGCACTGTTATTTCTTTATTAATATTCAAAATGTACTTTAAATAAGCCTTAACACCATCAACTGATGGTTGTATTTTAAGCATTTTGCATTTGTAGATATACATCTTAACATAAATCAAAAGAAGGTTCTCTGCATTGAATTGTTTTTCTTTCAAACCAAAAAGTATAACATGTTCATTAATTGTTGAAAATACTTCCAGTGGTCTAAAAACATTTTTATAGAAATTTTGAATTGTTACACATCTCCAAAACAAATGCTCAATTGACTCTGTCTCCATTAAACAAAATGTGCATAAAGAATCTCCTCTTCTACCAATATTAAATAACAGCTCATTTGTACCTAGCACTCTATGTAATAACCTCACTTGAAACCATTGTATTCTAGTGTCAGATGTGATGTTAAAAGGTAAACTGTAATATATTTTCCAGTCATGCTGTTCAATTTTACAATGTAGTCTTTCACACCATTTGTTTTGACTTGTTGGTAGTTCTGAGCTCTTTAGGTTGAAGATGGTGTATAGTTCTTTGCAGCCTTTTTGGTTTATTAAAATATACTTCATAAAAGTTGGAAGTATTGGTCTTTGTAAAGTTACTGGATGTTTATGCTCTTGGTTGCATTTACTTAAGAACTGCTTTATCGCATTAATTATACCAGTATATGTCAAGAAATTTACATTTAAGTTGAATTTTGTATTAAATTCATCAACTGTCATGATTTCTGTATAATTTGATTTATGGACATCACAGATATATTGCACTCCAGCTTCAAACCAAGATTTCAGAAAAACACTCTTATTGCCAATAAGTATACAATGATTATAAAACAATGGTATGTTACAAGTTTCATAAATGTTTACATTTACTGATTTTATTTCAATCAGATTTGCAAAAGCTTCCATTGTATCTTTCCAAAAACTATTCAACAATTGCTTGGCTATTTTATCAAAATAATGCTTACCACAGTGAAAAAACTTTTGCATATCAACATACACATTTATTATATATGACCAGATCCCCCATAGGTAAGTCTTCTTAACCATGTCATTTAGGGCTTTTATGAATGCCATCAAATTTATCATTTTTAAACCACCATCACAGTATTCTCTCACTAAAATGCTTTGTTTTATTTTAACATTTCCTTCCCAAATAAAATCATAAAAAATTCTATTTATATTGGTTATAATATCCTGGGGTGGATTTGGTAATGATGTAAAAAGATGAATAAAAATAGGAATAAGAAGTGTTTTAATTACTGTTATTTTACCAATTGGTGTCAATATTCTACTTTTCCAGTATGTTATACAATTTTGCACAGCTTTTATTTTGTCAGTATAATTTATTTTAATCATTTTAGAAAGATCTACATGAAAAGTGATTCCTAACATTTTAAAAGATTGTTGATTCCAATTTAATTTCCACCTTGTTTTGATGCTACTGCTGCTAAATTTATTCTTTCCTATCCAAACAACACTAGTTTTTTCAAAATTCACCCTCAATCCTGAGATAGAGATAGAGGCATAATTTTTAAGGACATTCAGAGTTTCATCTAGACTTAAGGTTGTGTCATCAGCAAATTGTGAGATTTTGAATTCTTTCTCATTTATAGTTATTCCTTTAATTTTTTTTACTTGCTCTTATTTTTAATGACAATATTTCTGCACATAGAATAAATATATAACATGACAAGGGGTCTCCTTGATGGCAACCACGTCCTATTTTGATGAAATTTGAAAGAAACCCACATTGGTTAACTGCTGAAACTGAATCTAGATATAATATTTTAAACCATGTTTTTATTGAAGGTCCAAAATTGAAAAAAGATAAAGTTAGTCGTACAAATTTCCATGATAACGAATCGAATGCCTTTTCAAAATCTATCAATAATAGGAGGCCATTTATATCATGTTCTTCGGTATATTGCATTATATCGTATATTAATCTTGTATTTTCTCCAATAAATCTACCCGGAATAAAACCTGTTTGTTCTTTGCTTACTAAGATGTCAAGCACACTTTTAATTCTATTTGCCATACAGCCTGATCCTATTTTATATACTGTATTTAATAATGTTATCGGTCTCCAATTTTTTAGGAACAATCTAGATTTGTTTTCCTTAGGTATACATGTTATTATGCCCTGTGTTTGTGTATAAGATAATTTTCCAGATTTATAAGCATGATTAAGAGCTCTGACAACAAAATGTCCAAGTTTACCCCAAAATACTTTAAAGAAATCTGCACCAAAACCTGTTGTGCCTGGGCTTTTATTATTTTTCATTTTGGCAAGAACCTTACTTGCTTCTGTATATGTTAACAAACCTTCTGTATCAGATGATTTAATATTTGAAAGCTTTGGTGCATCAATATCACTTACAAAACTGGAAAAATCAAGTTCAGAATCATTATTGGGCTTTCTTTCAAATAAATTTTTATAATAAGCTTCTGTTTCTTTCAGAATTAAGTTTTGTTCATTAATAAATGTTCCATCATCACATTGTAGCTTGCTGATTGTTTTTTATGTGTAATTATGTTTTTCTAAATTACAGAAAAATTTACTTGGCTTTTCACCCTCAATTATATTTTGAACTCTTGATCTAATAATAAAGCCATCTAAATTGTTTTCTTGAATTAATTTCAATTCCTCTTTAAATAATTGGAGTCTTTCTAAATTATCTTCATTTAAATTAGATTCTATTTTTTCTATTTTATTGAGTAATTCTTTTTCTAGTTTAGAGTTTTCTTTCTTTTTATGTGCTGCATAAGATATTGATTGCCCCCTAATCTCCATTAATAATACATCTAAAAATAATTGATCATCTACTGTAAATTGCAAATTCTCATCAGATATTTCTTTTATATTTTCTGGATTGTAAATAAGAATTGCATACTGTAATTTTATTTCTTCAACTTTTCTATTTATTATTTTTAAATATTCAGCATCTTTAAGCAGTGAATTATTGTGTTTCCACAGAACTTTTCCATGTTTAATGTTATTGAATTGGAAATCTATGAGAATACACGAGTGATCAGACTGCACGCTTGGTTGAATTTCACATTTACTTATGAAATTATTAAAAGAACTTGAAACCAAAAAGAAATCCAGTCTTGCTTGTTGAAGTGGATTACATCGTCTCCAAGTAAATCTTTTTAAATTCAGATGAAACACTCGAAATAGATCTATTAAATCCTGTTCAGCTATGTATTTTAAAAGTTTTTCTCTAGCCTTTTTGTTGTTTACAGATTTATAGTTATAATAATCCATCTCTGGATCTATTACTAAATTATAATCTCCACAAATAATAAATTGTTCATTACCGAAGTTGTCCACAATGTCAAAAATACTTTGATAGAATTCAGGATTATCAAGGTTGGGCCCATACAAATTTACTAAAGTAATTTTATTTTCTTCTATAGACATATCTAAGGCCACAAAATTTCCATCCTGATCAAAAGATTTATTATTTATTTTAAATTCAAAATTTTTTCTAAATAGAATTGCTGTTCCCCTGGAGTTCCGTAGCTTAAGAAACATTCCCCATCCCATTCTGAATATATATTATTTTTTAATTCTGGAGTAAAATGGGTATCCTGCAGACAAAAAATGTTACCATCTAGACTTTTTAAGTTATGAAAAACCTGAAGTCTTTTTTTCAAGCCATTTAGACCTCAACAATTCAAAGATATTATTTTAATACTCATGATACTGTTCTAAGTGTTCTGGACCAAAGTGACATATGTGCTGTAGAAATAGAGACATAAACAGAGTAAGAGAAAAAACAACATCATAACATTTTAGAAAAACAACATTCTGAGTTAACAGAAACACACATTTACATACCAAAACAGAAAGAAAGGAACAAAAACAACATGCACAAACAGAATGGAATACCCATCTGGTACACCAGTCCATTCGATTCATTTTTAGAAAAATAAACCACAAGTACTTTTTTATCTTACAACAATAGAAAGATCTGTTTAACAACCGATAGAAAGAAAGCGCATCTCTCATTCACTGTTTACCAGGCTTGAAAAATGGACAGCACAGTAAGTCAGATCAAACAAAAATATGTACTAGCAGCTTTTTATGCCCCCGCCATGAAATGGCGACGGGCATTAAGAGTTGCTCCTGTCCGTCCGTCCGTCCGTCCGTCCGATATTCTCGTGAACACAACTCCTCCTAAACTACTGGTGGGAATTTAATGAAACTTTACCACAATGCTTGGCTTCTTGATATGTAGTTGTGCATGAAGGTGGGGTTTCGCTCTTATGTATTCCGTTCAGAAGTTATGGCCCTTTGATACTTCCATTTACATTAGTTTTAATAGGAATATATCTCGTGAACGCAACTCCTCCTAAACTACTGGTGGGAATTTAATGAAACTTTACCACAATGCTTGGCTTGATATGTAGTTGTGCATAAAGGCGGGGTTTTGCTCTTACATGTTCTGTTCAAAAGTTATGACCCTTTGATAATTTCATTTACATTAGTTTTATTCTTATATTTTGTGTTAAGCAAAATATGCATTTTGCCCATAACTTTAAAACTACTTGAGATATTGCCTTGAAACTTGAAATATATTTTCCCCATCAAAATCTTCATCATAACCAACAAGATCCATAACCCTGCTTCCAATATTTTTTCAAATTATGCCCCTTTTTGGCCCTTAACTTTCTTATGAAAGGAGGGATTTCTAAATAACTTGGCACAAATGTTCATCATGACAAGGTGGTGTGTCGTATACAACACCCATGCCTGTAGGTCCAAGGTCAAGGTCACTGTTACTTAAAATAGAAATTTCTTGCAAAATTGTGTCGGCTCTGTAACTTTGTTATTTGTTATTGGATTTTTAAATAACTTGGTTTAATCGATCACCATATTAAGACTGTGTGTCACATACATTCCCAAGCCTGTAGGTCCAAGGTCAAGGTCACTGTTACTAAAAATAGAATTTTCTTCTCCAGGCTGTAACTGTGTTATGAATGGAGGGATTTCAAAATAACTTGGCACAAATGTTCACCATGACAAGGCGGTGTGTCCGCACAATACCCATGCCTGTAGATCCAAGGTCAAGGTCACTGTTACTAAAAATAGAATTTTCTTGTAATAGGAATATATCTCGTAGTGTTGGGAAATCGGTTGCAAATCAAAATCGATCATCGGTTGGAATCGGTTGCCCTTTCCGATGCGATTTCACGATTATAATCGGTTTCTTAATTTACGCAGTGATAGGTTTTACAAATGGTCTTAGATCAATAGCATACATAATTACTGGATACTAATAATTTTCAACTTTCTTACAAAAACCGAATCAAAATCATGGCTGCCCAAAAAGGTTTGTGCAACTGAACTCAAACCCTCAAGATCCGCCACATGAATTCTAAAATGCAAAAATGTTGCGTTTTCCTATGAATAATATACTGATTTTAAGGCTGAAGACACAAGATAAGAGGTCAAGTTAATGCAATACATATTTATTCGAAGAATTTTTACCATCGTCAGACGCTCGACAAAATCGGCGCCATTTTGCGTTTTTGCTTGTTGCCTGTATTTTTGTACTGTTTGCAACAAATTCTGCAAAGGCCTTTTGTTAGGTCTAGGTTTTTTTCTGTGCGATATAAGTTCTTCGTTAATCTTGTAGAATCTAAAGTGCTTCTGATTAATGTTTTTTGTCTAGGTTCTCGTAAATCTCTCGGGTCGCCATTTGAATTTTCAATTTTTCAAAGTGATTTCCCTTTATGGCCGGTGTAAAAGCCGGAACCCGTACCTTTATATTTTGTCTCTTACACTGCGCATGTCTCAACTGTTAATCGATTATGAGAAAACGACATCGATCATCGACATCGAGAAGCATTTACACGTCGCTAATCGATGTTTTCTGATCATCGGCACATCACTAATATCTCGTGAACACAACTTTTTCTACTACACTACTGCTAGGAGCTTTATGAAAAACCTATAGCGGGGGCATCCGTGTCCTTTGGACACATTTCTAGTCATAGATAGTGGCGCCTGAATTGTGACTGATTTCAACAGATTATAATACACAAACATATTAACGCAAAGTTGTTTCCCGGATAATTATTATAATCTCACTGAATAAAGGTGAAACCAGTGCAATTACATTACAAATGATGTTTTATTATAAAGGGGAGTAACTCAGGACTGTTTAGTGTTACACTTAATTACTGCACGTCATATTTAAAACTGTGAGTACGGTCTGGTTCGTGTATAAATGCGAAACAGCAACGCGTTATTGTAAATAATTTGGTATCCTAGATAAAAAAGATTTTATATATAACAAACATCAAGACATTGATCGCTCCTGTAAAGTATAAGAATGTGCATAACACATAAAATTCATTTTACAAATATGGCAATACAAGACAAATCCTATCTTGTCAACTTAGATGTTACACCATATACAATTCAACAAAGCACTGTTTAGTTACTGGTTACACGAGTCGGAGTTTTTGGAGAAACTGCCGAATTTGCTGGCACCAGTGTCTTTCTTTCTGGCCAAGGCTTACTAAGCCAGAAATCAAAGTCTTTGTACAGTATTTGTTTGGTTCTCACAGATACTTTACCATCACTTCCAGTCTCCTTGAATGCGGCAAATATTTTCCCGTCGATATGCCAGCAACTCTCTACTAATTCGGGTTCCTTTATCCGAAGTGATGAAAGGACTTGTTGATTAGTCCATGTCAAATCATGATTTATAAAAATCCCTGTACCTTTGAGTACTTTTGTATTTTTCATTAAGTCATTTTTTTGCTGGCGTCTCACAAACTTTACGATGACTGTTCTGTTCTTGTTTTCTTTCCACTTGCCCAAGCGATAGGCAATATCAATATCGTTCATTTTAACACTGGCATTGAGTTTTTCATTACATATCTTGAGAACCTTCTCAGTGGTTTGCAGAGATGTTTCTTTGGCATCATCGTCAGGCACACCCTGTATCCTTATATTGTTTCTTCTGCTGTATTGCTCGGCGTCATTTTTGCTGCTTTCATATTCAGCAGAGTCACGTTTTACTTGTTCTTTTAATTCTATGTTCTGCTGTCTCAAAGCCTCTATCTCTCTGTCTTTTTTTCCTAACTCGGACCTCAGTTTATCTTCCTGAACCGATCTGTCGTGAAGCTCTCCTTCGAGAACCTCTACCCTTCTAGTTAAAGAGCTTAATATGTGGTCCTTCATTTCATTAACCGTGTCTTTTATTATTTCACGAATGAAACATTTATCGTTTTTTGACAGCATCTGAGAGAGTTTCTTATCAATTTCTTCTAATTTTTTCTCCACAGGCGATCTCTCAGTTTCAACTTGTTGGCTATTAATTTCCATAAATTGGTCCATGTTTTTTTGCTTTTTGGACTTAGTAGACTTTTTCTTCTGCTTATTGTCTTTATCGTTTGCATCTGTTGTACTTTTATTGCCAATTTTTCTTTCCTCGAAAACAGAGGTGTCTACAGCACTAGCGCTAGTTTCACCTTCAGAGGCCGTTGACGATAGTGTTCTTTTGTTTGCTTGTGACGACATTTCTATATGTTATATATTTATCATTTCACAGTGATTCTAGTCCGTAGCTGGTAAGCCGTCTCGGTCATTCAAATGTTAACGGTAAAAGTTAATTCAATGTTAATCATGCGTTAATCATGCGTGACGAAATGTCAACTATATATCACCTTACAGGTAAAGGTATTTTCTAAGAAATCTTGTATGTATGTAGTATAGTGTATATAGTGTATAATTTCATCAATCAAAATGCTCTTTCTATCTTGTCACATTTCAAAAAAAAGTCATACCCGTGCACTGTTCACAATCCAAGAAACATTTTAAACACAACTTCACATATTCCTGTTTATTTAGTGGTTTATTTTACAGTTTTTGGTTAGCGAAACATTTTGTTGTTTATACTTCAAACCGGAACCGGATGGTAAATGTTAATAAATGGCTTTAAAATGGAAATATGTTTATTTTCAGAAAAACTTTTAGTGTAAAGAATGGGACCTTACGTTCAACATTACAATATGTCCAATAAGATAACCTAATGTAATGATACTGATATGATATAATAGGTAAAAGGAGAAATCGTATTCCGTAATACATAGTGCGATAGTACTGATCATAATAGTATGTGTTTTATGTATTCTTATGTTACAAACCTGGACAACCCCGGAAAAGGTTGAACGGATAACCCTTGTATAGTGTTGTAACAATGGAAACCGATTATATTCTGAAAACAGTACTGACTATATTACCCGGATAGAGTTTCTTAGAGTTTGCAAAAAAGCCCTTCTGTACATAACGCTAGAAATTGAACCCGTACCGCGACATCGCCTAGCCACATAATGCCGATTTAGCTAGCGAGAGCAACCCCAAAAAGGATGCGCAGATAACCCTGATTTACTTTTATTGGCCTTGGGCCCATATGGTGAAACAACAAGGGAAATATGAATTCACTTGCTTAATAACATTTTAAAACTGACAACTATTAAAATTAAATATGAGCAAAGTCGAATTAGAAAAAAAGAGTAAACCTGATCATGTGGAAAGAAAGTGTGATTTGAGTGATGTCAGTCCCTTAACATGTATGAGAAACAAACAAGCATTTTCAGTAACATTGTAGTTTGAGTGGATCAGTTACTTAGGTTACCGTCATATATGATCTTATGTCAGCTTGAACAAACCGAATTCATCATGATCTTTTAAATTATAAGGCGCGTTATATAGCGCGTTTCTACTGCGTTGTCACGGCGTTGTTTAATTTTCCAGAACGCCGTGAGATCGCAAGAAAAATAATTATGATATTTTTCGTTAAGATGGAGGTGTCACGGCGTCCTCATTGCAACCAACGCGCTACTACGGAGCTCACATGGCGTTCTATTGCGTTCTACGGAGTTCTTGTTGGCGATTGTCTTCACACTTACGGCGTTTCCACTCCGTGTACTGCGCTTTCACGGCGTTCTTACGGCGCTTCCACTGCATGCGTTGCGCTTTCAGGGCGCTCTTACGGCGGGTCCACTGCGTGCACTGCACTTTCACCTCAGCAGTGACATACAACCGTCCAACAGAACAAGTCTGTGTAAGTTTGCAGAATTCTTCCTTTGAGAGCGCCGTCGCAACACTAGATGAGTGAAGAAATCCGGTCTTAATAGAAGTTAGTTTTAATCCTGGTTCGAGCCATTTCCTTTACCGGGTGTCTTTTTTGATGATTCGAGGACGCAGCCGCCTCTTTAGGAGCTCGTCAAACAGTGAAGATGGCACTCAGATAGTTGAAATAACTAACAGGATCCTCATATCGCAGCTCAGGCATGAGCCGATGATAGTGGTCTTGCTGCCATCTTCAGCCTTCGTCCAGCTATGATTGAACCAAAACTCTCATACGCCCTTGGGCCTTCCTCTTCGCGTGTTAGAATGACATGCACAACGTCTGCTTGACCTGGATATAGGCCAGTAGTAGGCCGATATAAGTCATAGTTAAATAAGTTTGTTGTATATCTTGTACATTTTGTTTATCATTTCGCTCGAGTTTGTCATGCGAATGCCAATGGACGCGGTAAAAGCGCATTAGGAGCGCAATGATCGCCGTGACAACGCGGTAGAAGCGCATTGGTAGCGCAATGATCGCCGTGACAACTCCGTTTAGTCGTTGCAAAAGCGCAGTAAAAATATTTAACACTCCGTATAGGCGCCGTAGACGCGCCATTAAGCGCAGTTGAGTCGCAGTGACATTTAAGACAACGCCGTGCAATCTCCGTGCAAGCGCCACCGATTACCACGTCGTTCGCACTGCGACCTGTTCGCGACTGCGGTGCTCGTGTGGCGTTGTAGGATATCTTACTCCGCTGCTTACGGCGACCTCACCGCGCTCTTTTATCAGAACGCCGAGCAACGGCGTTTGTTTTATGCATGCTCAAAGTTGGCGCCGTGGCTAGGCGTTCTGTGCGATCCCACTGCGTGCACTGGTGATGCAACTGCGTTTCTGCGGCGATGCTTGCGACCGAACTGCGCTCAACTCGGCGTTCTTGGACGCCGTGGGATCGCCGTGAGAACGCAACCCTAGTGTGACAGGGATTTAACATCCAATAATTTATATGAAGTTTTACAATTGTTAAACTTACGCTGTTTGAATGAAAAGTTAATGACGGGCACTTACGGACATTATCACAACATGAGTAGACAAGTGACAATAAAAAATAATTTTAATGTTAAACTTATAATATATTCTAGACCATATCATTTAAAGCAAAAAAACATATAATGATTTGTAAATGTTTATTCTAAAACTCACCTATGTACTGGAAAGACATTCAAAACAGGACTTATGTTTGGTCGCTTCGTGTCGTTTCTTACAGCCATACTGAGATGACACTCTCCGAGACCTTCGACAAGATTGCCTGTTGAGTTCTCAAATCTGAAAGTTGTAAAAAAACCTGTACAGTTTGCATTGAAATCAAAGCTACTTGCTGACGGATCTTAAGATATGAATACTTTATACTTCGGTACACCGTTCCCCGGATAATTCTTGATATAACGAGGAATGTTATCCCATTTCGAGACTTTGAACGGGAAACGAAGATATGTTCAGTCTTTGTGCATTTGTTTGATATAAATTGTATACAAAATTTGCAGCCTGGTAGAGTGAAGTTTGCCACCAAGCGGCCTAGCAGCATGGCAGAGAAAAGTTAGCAGCCTAGCAGCGTGAAGTGAGAAGCAAGCAGCCTAGAAGCCTGGCAGAGAAAAGTTAGCAGCCTAACAGCGTGAAGTGAGCAGCCCAGCAACCTGGCAGCGTGATGTTAGCAGCCCATCAGCCTTGCAGCCTGGCAGAGAGAAATTTAAAGCTTGGCGGATATGGTGTAATTCTCTTGACGCTAGTGTCAATTTATTCAAAAAATGTCATTAAACCAGATTTTTTTACCTTTATGCGATTTTATATTTACGCGATTATAAAAGCAGCTTAAAAGTCACATTCCGAATAAGATCTATTTTCTTGCTAGATAAACGTGAATTTTAAAGGTTTCAAAGCTGGGAAATTAGAAAACATATTAAGGTTGATTTATCGCGGATAAGTTTTATTTCAGGCCGTTTCCGACTTTTTTTACACCAATCGGTTAGGCCACGCTGATGGGCTGCAAGGCTGCCAGGCTGCTTAGCTGCCAACTTCAGGCTGCTAGGCTGTTAACATCGGGCTGCTGGGCTGCTTACCAGGCTGCTAGGCTGCTTACTTCAGACCGATAGATTTCTGAGCTGCTAGGCGGCTAGGCTGTCAACTTCATGCTGTTAGGCTGCTGAGCTGCTAGGCTGTCAACTTCATGCTGCTAGGCTGCTGGGCTGTTAGGCTACCAACTTCTGGCTGCCTAACTGCCCACTTCACGAACCTGGCTCAAAACTTGAATATTTTTTAAAAAGGGTCTCTAACCTTAGGGATTCGCATTTTAGGAATGTTCTTATTCCAATTTCAGGCTTATACGCTGCTTAACGTTCAGATATGAACAATAATGATGGATGTAAACATATTGGGCCGGTGGCCAGGAACAAGTTTGCCCCCCACCCCTTGGGGAATTTTGTAGACATGATTTTTCTGAAAGCCTGTTATGTCCCGGATATTTTGCAGTTTGTTTGCATTCTGGCGAGTGGGGCGTAAGGGTGTTACGGAGGTTTTAATATGTAACCCCTAAAATTTGTGGAAAAAATACATGGATTTTTAACCTTTAAAACTGCTCTATTCCAGCTATGATTTCATAAAACTTATATTTTTGTATAAGGATGATGTATTCTCTTTTGATTGATGTATTTTTCATTTCAAATTTTTCGCTCTAACCTAAGATATTTAGTGTGTAACATACATAACCCTAAAAAGATGAAATTTAAGTCAGAAACTTACCTGTAGGATTTTTGTTTATAAGCAAACTTAGGCAATAATACATGTTTTTGAAAGCTGCGTGATCAAGCAATATGAAGCAGTGTGTTTTTCATAAAAATCACACTGGCAAAAGTAAAAATTTTACCATAATCTAATATGTTAACCTATTGCTAAGTCAATCATAATATTCATGTTTTGAGATGAACAAGCATAAAATATAGTGTTTAATTGAATAATTGTGCTTGATAACTGTAAGTGTTCTTGAAACTTGCATTACTTCAAATTTTCAACATACATAACATATGTTTCTCATTAAAATAAGGCTTATTTTCTTGGTTTTATTTGTTTGTAATTGCGTTAGCTGATATCTATTTGAAGAAATTAATTATGTGTGCTCTTTGCAATGTCCTGATGTTTGTTAGCCCTGTGTAGATTTCTAATTACATTGACAGTCGTTTTTAAGTAATATTACTGATTGAATGAAGTATTTTCTCTAAAACTGATATTGTTGTACAAAGAACTGAACCCAATTACAAAACTGTATCACAACTATGCAATCATTTTAGATTAAACTATAATATAATAATAGTAAGTAGTTTATAGTGTACATTATTCTTTGTTATGTTATGTGTTTAAAATGTAAAAGTATACAAATATTGCTTTGTTACAAACAAAACTAATTAAAATTAATTATATGTTACCTAATTGTTTAATTAGTGTTTTTAGAGAGATGACTTAGGATAAAGAAAACAAATTTCAAAATCGTGTTATAGTTTGTATCTAGATTACCGTAGAGTCATTCATAATGTGAATATGAACTTTCTATAAAATATATTTACTAAAAACAAAGTTGGAAGCACCAGTTCTGGTCTTTTAGAGCATTAATAACTGATATTACTGTTAAATAAAACACGCGAAATAAAAAAAATAAATTGTCCTAAATGAAACATTATTTTCCCATTGTTCAAAGAAAGCTTAAGAAATTGTTTAGAACTCCTTAAGATCTTTGTTGAATGTTATTTTTCTTAAAGACAAATAATTGTTAAAGAGAAACATCCTAATTTGAAAGACAATCTGTGTTATGCACCTGATGTTAAGCTAATAAACAAACTTATGTATAATAATTATTTAGGTAATTTTTTTACTTGAGTTAAAAAATTGCTTTATAATGCTCTTGGTGTTTCAATGTTTTACAAATTCTACACTGAACCTTAGTATTTTAGATGAATAAAACTACTTTTAAAAACATTTCTAACATCAGATAATTTAATCAGCTAGTTTTTGTAAAGTTTAAATTAAGTAGCTTTTAAATTTGTTTAATCAATTTGTTTAATCAACTTTAACACAATATAATATTATAAAAAGATATTTATAAAAATGTTAACTAATTGTTTGCAGTTTCTTGCTTTTCTTTTCTTGTTATTTTTGCTGATTATTAAAGTAAAAATTGGTTACATAATATGACAAAATAAATAAATAGAACAATAAAATGATAAAAAAAAATGTTAATTTTGTGTATTCTTTCTTTTCTACATTTTGTTAGAACAAATTAATGTTATCTGTCTCAATCCAGAGTATCTGGACTTAGCTTTGGACTTGATGCAACAACCCATAATTAGTGTAAACGTAAGCTGTACTACAATGTTGTCACTGAGCCATATTGATAGGTTTATTGTTAATTTAAAAAGATTTAAAAAAGAACGACCATCTACATGATAACATTTATTTCAAGACATATTGAGCAGTAAACAGATCATTAACCTCTAAAGTTTAACAATATTTAAATTAAAAATACATTACTGTTTAATATCACCAGCATCAATACCTTAATTTCCCTTTGTAACATAATTCTTATATATGACCTATTTTAATACAAGATACATAAAGTGCAGGAAGGTTGTTAACCTATATACTGGATTAAGATAGTGTTTTTCTCAGTAACCGTTTAGGGTACAACTTTGAAACTTAACATAGTTGTCTGACATATCAATACCAATTATCAGGACAAGTTTCATAATCCCTGACTTATTTTGACAAAGTTATGCCCCTTTTTCACTTAGAAATTTTGTTAAGTTTTTTTGTGAAAGTTGTGTTTTTCTCAGTTGCCATTCAAGGTATAGCTTTGAAACTTTACATAATTGTTTGACATCACAGTACCAATTATCAGGTCAAGTTTCATAACCCCTGACTGTGTTTTGCAAAAGTTATGCCCCTTTTTGACTTAGATTTTTTGTTTAGTATTTTGTGAATGTTATCTGTTGATGCCAAATTGCCTGTTGACACTTAGCTTGGTTTGTGGGTAGCTTATATCAACAGGCAGCTTGAGATTGCTACCCAGGTGTCTGTGATAAAGGTCAAGGTCACTTGCTAAATATAGAAAATCAGCTAACCCTCAATAACTTGAGTTTGCTTTTACCTCTGGATGCCAAACTTAGTATATGAGTAGCTGATATCAAAAGACAGCTTGGGATTGCCACAGGTATCTGTGATCAATGTAAAGGTCACTGTTGCTAAAAATAGAAATTTAGTTTTTTCTCAATAACTTGAGTTTGCTTTGGTATATTTACGCCGAACTTAGTGTTGGTATCTAATATCAAGATGCAGCTTGAGATTGCTACCCAGGCGCCTGTGATAAGCTCAAGGTCACTGTAGCTAAAATAGAAATTCAGTTTCTGCTCAATAACTTGAGTTTTCTTTGGCCTGTTGACACCAAACTTGGTTTGTGGGTAGCTTATATCAAGACACTACTTAGGATTGATACCCAGGTGTCCGTGATAAAGGTCTATATCATTTTTGCTAAAAATAGAAATTTAGGATTCTCCTTATTACTTGGGTTAGCTGTGATCTATTGACACCAAACTTTCTTTGGGTAGCTGATACCAAGACGCAACTCGGGATTTCTACTCAGAAGTCTGTGATCAAGATCAAGGTCACTGTTGCTAAAAATGGAAATTCAGTTTCTTCAGATATTTTCTTTACAAAAGTATAAGTATTAAATGAAAACCTGGTTTTCGGCGCGTGGCGATGATTTTTTCTTGTTTCAGATATTTTGGTTGTTGGAATTTCCAAATATATGTATTTATTTACATACATTGAACAAGAAGTGTGTCTCATTAGGACTTTATTACATTTAAATACTGCATTGTTATTTATATTAATAAATTAAACAAATAAAACAGAAATTACTTGCTAATGAAAGTAAGAAATGTTTCATACAACTTTTTAAACTAGGTTTTGATGTTAAGTAACATATCTTAATGACTATTTATAGACCTATACCTTAGGTTGCAGATGTTTTATTGCATTAAAAATGAAAAAAAAAACAACATCTTCCTGGTGTAGAAAAAAAGGTTTATTTCAGAACTTTTTTGCCAATTATTTCTTCATAGCATACAATTTTCTCAAAGATCACATATTCAAATAGGCGTTACGGTAAAACGCCCCACTTGCCAGAAAGAAACCAAATTTCAAAATGCGAAGAATGGCATAGGCTTTCAGAAAAACATACCCTTTAAAATTCCCCTAGGAAGTGGGGGGGGTCTATTGGCAGCTCAAGGTCTAATACATTTATGGCTTGTTTTCCCATTTTTTTCTCTTTCGGTAACATATTTCAATATAGCGTTACGGGCTTATGTCCCAATGTATGTCACTGTATTACATTTGTCCTGAATTCTCATTTATCGTACTATATTTACTTATAAGCACAAATTACTTGCTACTGCACGTAAGAAATGTTTCATACATCTTGTTTTACTAGGTTTTTATGTTAAGTAACATAACTTAATCACTATTTTAGACCAATACCTAAGGTTACCTATGTTTTTTGCATTAGCAATGTAGATAAGAGCTTCCTTGTGTAGAAAAAATAGGTTTATTTAGAACTTTTATAATTGTCAAAAATTTCATTCTTACACAAACTTTTTTCAAAGGTAACATATTTAAACTGGCGTTACGGAAAAACGCCCCACTCGAAAGAGTGCAAACAAATTGCAAAATGCGTGGAATGGTATAGGCTTTCAGAAAAACATATCCTTCAAAATTCCCCAAGGGGGTGGGGGAGGGGGGTCTATTGGCAGCTCAAGGTCTACATCGATATAGATGTTCGGTGAGATATTTATTTAATGCAACTCTTAGATATATTTGAATATAACTGTAATGTTCTTACGGATTTAGTATACAAGGGCTTTTGTGTTTCGCGTCATATTTCCAAGTTTTTTAAAAATGAATATTTGTTCAAGAAAAAACTTTGGGAAAAACACTGCGAGAAGTAAAAAAGCTGTCTACAATTTGTAGAATGTAGACCAGGTATTTTTAAGATACATATTTAAAGATTTAATATAATAATAATAATAATAATAATAATAATAATAATAAAGTAATGTTTTATCTGTTTTTGATCTACAAACACTTAAATGAGTTTATTATAAGCAATACATCTAAAACAGATGTTGTTATCCTGATTTCTTCAAATCTAAAGTCAAGAAAGGAGACCAATAAGTTTTTGTTATTTTCCTTTTCAGCTGAAGGGACTTGAAACGAGAGCTGTCCGAGAAGACAGCGAGCTCGACTATTCGATTCATTCGAAACAAATTCAATTTAAAGATTTAAAGAAACAACAGCTATGTTCGAACATTCATGTGCAATCAGGAAAATTATTAACAAGTGAATGGTAGAGGAGAAAATTGATTTTAGATAACAAGTCAAGTCAAGTCAAAATATTCATTGGCAAAAACATATAGATGTTCATCGCCAAGTTACAATGATAGTGGATGTTTACAAAACAATGTATAAATAAAACATATATTACAACATGAAAGCATGATGATTACATGTTATGAGTGCAATTAGTTAGTTTGTAGAGTGTGTTAGGTTTATAATCTTAATAATAGTAAACGGAAAATAAAACTAGATAGGTGTTCAGTTGAACACTTGTGTCGCCCTCTGGTGCTATGTCGGAATAAAAATGCAAGTACAAAAAGGGGCATAACTCTATCAAAGAATTTGGCATCATCATGAGCGTGTTGTCATAAGCAATATAATTTGAAAGTTTGATGTAAAACTATTAAGGAATAACAAAGTTATAGCCAACAATAAGTTTTCGTGTAAAAATCCAAGTACAAAAAGGGGCATAACTCCATCAAATGTGACCTTGACCTTGAGAATTTGGCATCATCTCGAGCGTGTTTCATAAGCATTATAATTTGAAAGTTTGATGAAAAAATATTAAGAAATGAAAAAATTATAGCCAACGTTAAGTTTTCGTGTAAAAATCCAAGTACAAAAAGGGGCATAACTCCATCAAACGTGACCTTGACCTTGAGAACTTGGCATCATCTCCAGCGTGTTGTCATAAGCAATATAATTTGAAAGTTTGATAAAGAAATATTAAGAAATGGCAAAGTTATAGCCAACGTTAAGTTTTCGTGACGGACGGACGGACGGACGGACGGACAAAGCGGTCCCTATGTATCGCCATTTCTGTATCTGCCATATACTCCAAACCCTCTATACAGAGTATTATGTGGAGTGCGCTGTCAGAAACTTTAGGAGTAATATTAAATTATAATGTTTTGGGGAGGTAATTTTCATAGGTGTTTGGGTTGGTTTCTGTACCTGCACAGTTATAAAAATACCATAGATATTAAATTACAGAAGTCTGGTGTGGTTTGCAGGCAAGTTGCTTTGCCCAGGGTGCTACAATAAAAGATGAATGATGGATGTTCATTGAATGACGAGGAACAAATGATCTGATGGGGGTGATGGATGAGGTGATGATAGTGGATGATGATCATTTGTAGCACTCTGGTTAGAAGCAGTGGCTGTACAGCTTGGCATTGAATAAGGCCAGGCTGTCCGCCTGAGCAATGTCTGATGGTAGACTGTTCCAGATCTTTGCTGTACGTGGAAAGAACGAATGCCTGTGTCCATCAATCCTGGAGAAGGGGATACTATATCTGTGTATCTGTGTATGGTGTATATAGTGTGGGAATGGTATCCTTACAAGGTTGTGTTTGATCTTGTAGAACATACATAATGAAGTAACTTTACGGCGCGTTTCTAGGGTTGGTAAGTTGATCTTTCTTAGAAGGTTAGTAATACTACTGGTATATTTGTAGTCGTTCAGTATAAATCTTACTGCGCGATGTTGTACCATTTCAATCTGGTTAATGTATTTCTTTTGCCAGGGGTCCCAGACGGAGGCGCAATACTCCAAACATGGGCGGACATATGTTTTGTATGCTACTTCCTTGAGTTTTGGGATGTCAGTTTGAATATTTCTTTTGATAAATTTAAGGGTGTTGTTGGCTTTAGTAGCAAGAGTGTTAATGTGTTTAGACCAAGAAATGGTTGGGGAGATGGTTACTTCAAGGTATTTGGCAAATGTGGATGACTGAAGTATTACACCATGAAGTTTGTAAGGGAAGATGATAGGTTTCTTCCTGTTTGTGACTCGTAAGACTTCACATTTTTCGGGATTAAAAGACATCAACCATTCTTCTTCCCATGCTTGGAGCTTGTCCAAATCGGTCTGTAGTACTTGGCAATCTTCTGATGAAGTAATGGTAAGATAAGCTATGGTATCATCAGCGAAGAGACGGATATTACTGACTATATCAATGGGCATGTCATTTATGTATATAAGAAAGAGGCAGGGACCCAAGACTGACCCCTGAGGAACTCCAGACAGTACATCACAACTTGAGGACATTTCACCATCAAGGACAACCCTCTGAGAGCGGCCAGATAGGAATGATTTGATCCAAGAAGTTACAGTGGGGTTTACACCAATTCTGTTTAATTTGAGAAGGAGTCTTTGGTGATCCACTTTATCGAAAGCCTTGCTAAAATCCATGATAATAACATCAGTTTGTTTACCTGCGTTGATGGTGTCTTGTAGGTCTTGTACAAACTGGATAAGTTGTGTTTCACAGCTTAATTTAGATCGAAAACCATGTTGATTTGTATAAAGGAGATTATTGGCATCTAAAAATGTCATGATATTTGAGACTAGTATGTGTTCCATTAATTTACAACAAATACATGTAAGGGAAATAGGCCGATAGTTGGCAGGTTTTGTCCTTGACCCCTTCTTGAAGACAGGGCTAACAGAAGCATTTCTCCAATCAGCTGGGATGTTGCCTTCAATGAGTGATGTGGTAAATATGTCAGCAAGGATGGGTGCTAAAGGCTGGTGCAATTCTTTCAGGACTCTAGGTGATATATTGTCTGGGCCACATGCCTTGCTAGGGTTGAGCTGTTTTAGTTGTTTCATTACACCAGGCACAGAGATTTGTATACTTGGCATTTTTGGTTTAAACGGGTTAAGAGGGGAGAGCATTTCGGTAATGTGACTAAGTTTTAGAGGTTGGGGGGTTGTAAAGGCAGACTGGAATTGTTTATTTAGTATATCGGCTTTATCTTGTGGGGAAGTGTAGGTGTTACCATCTGATTTGAGAGAGAATATGCTGTTATTATCTGATTTTTTCTGTTTGATAAATGTCCAAAAACGTTTACTAGGTCTAGGGTTATCTGTGTTTGTATTATCATCAATCAGGATTTTTTCAAGATAGCAGTTGTATGACTGGCGTATTTTACTCTGGATCAGATGTTTGATTTCTTTTAATTTGTGTGACTTTCTGTGTTGTTTATGTTTACAGTATAGTTTATCCCGTTTATGCATTAGCCGTTTAATTTCTTTGGTTATCCATGGGAGGTTTTCTTTGTTTTTACATATTTTTGATGGAATGTATTTATCAGTAAGTTTTTGGAGTATGTTTTTAAAAACTGTCCATTTTGTCAGTGTATTCTGTTTGTACGTTGTCTTAAAGTAAGTGTCTTGTTGGTCTTTCATATCTGTCCTAAATGTTTCCCAATCTGTTTTGTTATATAAAAATATCTTTCTAGGTTTTTGGAAGCGACTGCCTGGGTTAATTAATAACTCGTGATGAATGATGTCGTGGTCTCCTAGTCCAAGAGGTGGTAAACTATGAATGTTTTGAACAAGGTTAGGATTATTGGTTAGGAATAAGTCAAGAGTATTTGGACCTCTGGTAGGGATTTTTACCACTTGGGAGAGATTGAAATTATTAATTAATTCAAGAAAGTTGTCATAAACTGACCTACAAGGGCATTTTGATGATATTTCCTCATTTGACCAATCAATATGGGGAAGATTGAAGTCGCCTAAGACCATTATATTACTACTTTGAGGAATTTTTGAGAGACATTCTTTAAGACCATCTAGACTTTCTTGATCATTTTCTCTGGGCTTATAAAAGGATGCCAGATATATGTCTTTGAAACCAGTTATTTTTATTTTTACCCAAATTATTTCTGAAGAAGGAGAATCAACATGGGGTTGCTCTTCAGGTTGAAGAGATTGGTGTATAGCAAGAAACACACCACCCCCTTGTCTGTCTTGTCTTTCTTTCCGAAATACTGTGTAATTGTCAGTGTCAAAGATTTCAGAGGAGAGATGTTTTTCTTTTAACCATGATTCTGTGCCTGCAATGATATGTGGATGTAACTGATCAGTGAGACAGGCAAGTTCAAGTTTCTTTTCAACAACTGATCTGCAATTAATATTTAAAACTGTAAGGCGACTGTGTTTAGTTTTTCTATTGTTAGTGTTATCTGAATAGGTAAATTTAGGTGATGATGATGCTTTGGGTGTTCCGAGACTTGTATTAGGAGTCAGATTGTTAAATGAATTTTCTTCAAAATCTTTAGAAGAAATTGTTGAATTCAATTATTCAAAGAGTCCTTTTGTGAGATTAGGAAAAGGGCAAATGTTGCATTGCCAGGTAGCTCTAGATTGGGATAGTATATTGAAAGTAGAGTTACCTATTCCCTGACAATCTGCATGGTACCATTGATCACAGTTGTCACACATAATGGACATGATGTTGGACCAAGTGACGTCCTATTTGCAATAACCACATGGATAGTTTGATGTATTGGTCTCCGTCTGGTTATGAGGACCTGGATTTAGAGCAACGTCAGAGGATATGGATATAAAAAGAGAGCACAAATATAGCAGTGCTAATCGATATCGTGGGGTCGTTTTGGCTTTTGGGGACCATCTTCTATACAGTTTCCATAAGGAATAGATAACTGAAATTTATTTGAAATTTTGAGTTCAAAATGACGAGGAAATTGGTTGGTTACAGGTGATAGCTGGTAGGGATTGTTTTCAGCTGTTGGCTGGACAAAGAATTGATCCGCCCTCTCCAAAGGAATTTCAGGACAAACAAGCCACTCAAGTTGGAACAAAATGATTAACAAAATGTATAGCAAACTATTGGGATGCATTGTTTACCTTTGAAACAGTTTTACTCATTCAAAATTACATGCAATTTCTTCATTTTGCTATGCATTTACTCGAACGGATGTTTACAACAGTAAATACAATCTACGTCATTCAGACGCTTGCCAAAAATGACAACCTAGAAAAATCGTTAAAAATCAATAATTTTGAATGGAAGTGCAAGATGCAAGGTTACAGCAACCAAGCCAAAGATGTAAATGGTGTAGAGACGAATGGGAAGGAAATTTTAAACGTATTTGTTGCAGAATTTAATTATTTTCCTTCCTCTTCTTTTAGAATACTCCCGCCACTTCGACGCATGGCAGACACAAAACTACGTTTGAGATTGAATTTGTTATGAAATTATACTTAAGGACTTTGAAAACGCACCCTTGGGATAAGTGTATATAAACATAGAAGACGCCTTTTATATCAAACATATTATATAGCTGTGTAAAGTACAACTCATTGCCGTCATTTTGATACCAAAATATTTAAAATTGGTTCATTGATAATAAAAATATCGCGTGTTCAAGACAGTAACCCTGAAATCAAAAGTAACACTTTATCCAATACAAGCGTTCGTTTTCAATGATATGCCTTTAATTGTAATGCAAGCTCTATAGGCGTGAAGTGTTACTTTTGATTTTAGGGTTACTGTCTTTAACTCGCAATATCTTTTGTATAAATAGACCAATCTTAAATATTTTACTATCAAACTGACGGCAATGAATTGTACTTTACAAAGGTATGTGAAACATTTCATTTCAAAGGCCTTTTCCAAGTTAAAATACACTTATCCCAAGGGTGCGTTTTCAAAGTCCTTAAGTATAGTTCACTTTGCTTCTTTTCTCTATGGCTAAATAGAAAAAATTTGTTATTTTAACAATTTTACTCTTTTGTGTTGTTTTCATAATAGATTTGAATGTGTTAATATTTGGCCATACGCAATAATATTTCGAGAGCAACTGTTTACGTAAATCACTACGGACATACTAGCAAGAAATGATACTCTGATTCTATTTGAAGCATATAACATTTACTACAGACACGTTGATTTCTTTCAATATATATAAATCTCCCCTCTTCGATTGCTAGTTAGTCGACACAAATAATTCCTAAATGAAGCATATATACTGAAAGGATAAAGAAACGCAGGGTAACATTTGTTCCGATATATTAAGAACGCGTTCTCCAAATAAAGTGAAACTTTGTGTATTGAGTTATTAGGTCATGATACACCTTAACATGTGTCGAAAGTGAATAAAACTTGTCTCCACTGACTCAGTGTAAACCGTCGTGGAGCATGAGCTTTCAAACCTGCCTATCCAATTGTTACCCTGCGTTTCTTTATCCTTTCAGTATATAATGAATTGAAAAGGGGAATTACTATGAACTATTTTTGAAAGAGGAAATGTGTTAGTAATTAATGACCAGGAATATTTACTTTAGTTATATATCAATCATTTAAATAATGAAACATAATACTTTAACACAAACTCAAATGAAAAAGTGGCATAACTTAAAATTAGTTTAAGTCTTGGTGAAAGTGATGTAGATTATGATGGTGACAATAATATTCTAGTTTGAAGTCGGTATCAGTATTAGTTCCAAAGTTATTGGCCAAGTGCATAAAACTTTCATTAAAAACGTGAAAAGGGACATAATTTTAAAATAATTGTAGCAGAGTTATAGACCATGTTGGTTATGGCAAAGCTTCTTGTTGGTAATGATGTAGTCTTTGATGGTGAATATATATTCCAAGTTTCAATGTGATATCTCAAGTATTTTTCAAAGTTATGAACCAAGTGCATTTTCTCTGACCGAAATTAAGTGAAAAAGGGGCATTACTTCACAAATATTGGTAGTAATGGTCATGTTGGTAATGATGTAGATTTTGATGGTGAATATATATTCCAAGTTTCAAGTTGATATCTCAAGTAGTTTTAAAGTTATGAACCAAAGTGCTTATTTTGTTTAACGGACGAAGACACCTTAGGATAGCTCATCTATTCTTCGAAATGTCGAGCTATTTTTTTTACAAATGAGCAATAAATCAAACACTGCATTAAATAACATTTTTAACACAATGAATTGTTATCAATTTATACAAGGGTGGTTCGATATTCATGTAAGGTACGATATCTCCAAAGCATGTGACTTAAATACACTACTCAAAATTTTTAAGTGCACATTTTATAAATGTGATTTTCCTAACTACATGTATTTGATTGAAATACTTTAGTATGAAGTTTACTTAATTTCTAATAATTTTAGTTTTAGATTATTGATTAGTGGGCATATATCAAACAAATGTTATACCAATATTTTCGTGTTTACGTTCTTTTACGTAAATATTTAATGACGTAAGAGCGTATTTATCAACGTAAAACGTAAGCAGTGTTGTCAATCTAGGAAAAAATATCATTTGAATTTTTGTTTTAATGATAACACACCGGGGGAACTCTGATATGGAACTAGTCTTGCGCTCCCGACAAAATCATATCAGCCGCTTCCGGGGTTCCATATCAGACGGAATATTGTCACTAAGAAAGGTAGGTGATCCTGAATTTTCATCAGTTATTTAAATTAGGGCCCATTTTCCGGAAAAACTCGAATGCTATTCGACCCTCCTTTGAATCACGGCCAAAATGATATTTGTCTCTTTTGGATCAGTTCAAAATCGACTGTAAAAAAGATGTTGAATGACGAGGATTGATCATGACTGTAGGCCGATCTTGGAACATTTTATGAAATAATACGTTGTTAATCTCATTATTAAGTGACAGTTACTTGTATACATGTGTTGATTCGGATCATAAGTTCAAGCTGGTATAATTTTGATGGTCGCAAATTTATGACTGCTTATTTATTAAATATTTTTGAGCTCAATATCAGACAGCTGAGTTCCATATCAGAATTGGTCATGTAGGAATACTTACATGTATGCTAGTTTGTTGAGTTTTTGTGATGACCTAACTTTGATGTGTTTTTAATCTATTTCATTTAATAATGGTACAGACATGGAGCGCACTGAATGGGACATCTGCATCAAACATTATTACAAGAATCTGATCTGTCACCAGTGTCATTCATGTTGGAATTCTATGATTTAAATGTGACATAAAAGTGGAAAATTTGAGTACAAGCGGAATCTTAGACATCATATTGCCGGGAACAAAATCTGCTTGCAATAAACGCAGTAAACTATTCATTGTTAAAGGGAATTACACAGCCCAAATGCAGACCTGTGATGACAGAAATGAATGAAAATCCTTTCAATATTGAAGAACAAAACATTCAAACGACACCACGTGAACTACACAGTGGAGATATATTCTCAAACTTCTACTGATTTATTTTAAAATAGTTTAAAATAAAAGATAAAATACATATTTTCTTTGTGTTTTACTTAAAATGTCCTTTTTAAAAATAAAAAATAAATAAATATAAAATGTGTGGTTTTTGAAATTCACATACAAGTAACCAATGCAAAACTTTCATTTTGTATTTATCTATGCACTGTAAGCTTGAAATATCACAATCTACATCAGTTTAATGTCTTCTTTCTGAGATGCATTACTATAAAATTAACACTTCTAAATGAATCGCAACAAATGACATGTAATCCAAGTTACAGGTGTATTTTTACAAACTAACAATATCGCATATTTTTGATAAAATAAAAAGTCATTGTTCACGAAAAAAAGTGATTTTCTTGAATGTGAAAGTATTTTTAAGTCTGTCACTGGTAATACAGTCTTGATGCATTCACTTGGAAGTCGTACATTATAAGGCAGACCATAACTCATTTGTAAAAATAAAGTTCACATTGTTTCGCCATGAGAACTTTGGTTTCCTTGATTGTGAATAATGTGCTCGAAAAGGCATTTCACCCGCCGTGGTTCATTGATACCAGACTTGAAACTTAAATATTTTCTTCTTTTGCTTTCTTCTGACTGGCGTGTCGAAGAAACGGTCCTTGGTTTCTCAACTCCATCCGACATTAGTATGCCCTGACCCAAGCGATCCATCCCCTGAATATTGGAAAAGAAACTCTATAAGCAAGGACAAATATAATTTTGAAAATCATTCTACCGCAAAAAATAAATATAGTTTAATGTAAAACATCCTTTCATATATAATTATACATGCTTAAAAGCATTTTGATGCGAAACTACTTGGCCTGATATGGAACTCGGCAGCCTGATATGGAACTCAAAAATATTTTAACGAATTATTCAGTAGCTGTACATTTCTGGCCACTGAAGTTTCATCTGATGGGAGATATCATCTAATTTTACGCATACTACTTCCTTACAAAGGAGTAAACAACGTATTATTTCATAAAATGTTCGAAGATCGGCCTACAGTTATGATCAATCATCGGCATTCAACATCTTTTTTACAGTCGATTTTGAACTGATCCAAAAGACAGAAATATCATTTTGTCCGTGATTCAAAGGAGGGTCGAATAGCACTCAAGTTTTTCCGGGAAATGGTCCTTAATTTATGTGATCGATGGAAATTTAGGATCACCTACCTTTTTCGGTGTCAATTTTCCGTCTGATATGGAACCCCGGAAGCGGCTGATATGATTTTATCAGGAGTGCAAGACGAGTTCTATATCAGAGTCCCCCCGGCGTGGATAAAATATGCAAGAATGAGGCATTTATTTTGCATTTACGAATAACATCGTGATGTTTAATAACAAATTTAAATTTGTGCCAGTTAAGAGCATGTTGACGGAACTTTCGCGGTCTTCAGTCGTCAAATGTTCCGTAGTTTTTATATTATCCGGTGCCGGTGAACATGTGAAGAACAAAAACGATTGTAAAAAAAACAAATTTGACTGCCGCACGGGAATTACGCCAACACTGACTTGGATGACGTAATAGGTAAACACACGCACGGTTTTCAAAAAAATAGTATTGTTTGGTCATATTTAACACAATATCAAAATTTCTTTTAATTAGGATATTTTGAGATTTTCAAAATATTAGCATGTGCACTTAGAATTTTTGACAAGTGTAGTCAAATGAAAATTAAATCCATTCAAAATATTCTCACGGTTTGAAATATATAGTTTCAATCTCTGAATACATTTCAAAAACGCGTCACGGTACGATTTGGATAGATTTGAGGCACTGACTGATGGCTGATCCAAGTGTATGAGGGTCTTTTGGAACTTGTATCGGCGACCAGATGAAAACCTTTTAATTTTTTAGGAAAAGGAAAGTGTCGCACGGGACTAGAGCGTTAGAGTATGATGGGTATGCCAAGACGGTAATCTTCTCCGACTTCAAACCTGCTTCACAAGCTCAGATGTATGTGATGAAGCATTATCATGAAGTAGATGAACAGGCCTTAATCCTGACACAGGGTGTCGTTTCTGATATTATTTCTTTAGCTTTTTGCATAACATATAAATAATACCGACCTGAAGAGGCATAAATCCTGACACAGGGCGTCGTTTCTGACATTATTTCTTAAGTAATACCGACCTGTAACCCTTTTGCCCTCCCCGACACCGCAATTTTTACGACTTTACCACCAAAGGAAAAGAGTATGCACTACAGGGCCTTCTTTGTGCTCATGGTCTTTTTGGCAACAACAGGTCTTCTACCATGTTCGGTTAGCCATATTTTGTTTCCAATCTTTTCAGTCTGACTGGTTTGAAATTATCGTTATAATTAAAAAAAAATAGATAATTGGGTAGACTTGAAACGTCAAAGAAATATTTCTGATTCAAAGATGAGATATGTTTGAAAATAATCGACGATCGATCCATTTAGATATTCAAAATTCCTTAGTGCTGGCATAAGCATACGATTCCCATCGCCATTTATACCTTACACAACAAAAATTTTCATCAAACATTTTTTTTTCTTTTTCATAAAAACTTAAAATTACTTCATTCTGGACACGGCACCAGATTTGCGCTCAACCCGGGACTATAGGCGGCGTGGGCAGCAATAAGCATTTCCATTACTGTCCATGAACAGGCCCAATCAAACCGATCTTGCAATATTTTCATATTTGTCGTGTTCGGGGGTCTTCAAAGTTCCCTTTTCATTTATTTCATATTGTAAAGCCGAAACTATCTATAAATCATTGCAACTTACCCTATTTTAATATTTGCCAGATCATCAGACAAACCAAAGGTAAAGTTAACGGCTTCGATACCACTTTCATATTTCATCTCGAAGAACTCTCCAATATCAACAAAGAACAGCTGTGACATGTTAGCGACAGTAGTGGAGCCAGTACACCCAGAACGGCAGCGCCAGCTGTAGCCATTGAAATACAAGGAAGCTGATTTATTGATCGTGGTGCCTACGAAGGAATCTAGGCAGTCTTTTGGTGTTTTTTTATTAAACATTGTACAAAGATGTTGTTCCCAAAAGAGACGATACGACAGCACAATCTGAAATTATATTGAAATACACACAAACATAAAAAAAATCAAAGTCCTGAAAGTACAGAAAACCAGCGAAGCGATTTTCCTTATTGAGAATAACCAGTGCCATGATTCTCATACATGTATCCATTAACGAAAAAGCAAAAAAACTTGGTTTACTCGCAAAGAACTTCCTCTTGTCTAAATGATAGTGGAAATAAGGGTTTCCATGTATTATCTGGATGAAGGCTTCTGTTAACCCTTTACTCCATAGATATACCTTCATAGCTTGTGCGAACAGTTTAGATCCATATCAGCTGGCACATCTGTGCGATCTGATTAGGATTTAAACTGTTCGCTTTTATGATCATTTTTTTCTGACCAGTAATCACAAATTTTAGATCACGTGATAGCCGGACACGTACCGCGCTTGCTCGTAGCATGTTTCGAATACATAGATCTGTAAATCTTACATGTCTTTATTTCTATACGAGTAATATCCGGTATAGTAGTTTTAATATGTAAAATTTTACACATCTCAATAGTTTATTGTTTACTGATCAAGCTTATACGTGGAAATCCAATATGTATAAACAAATTTAGCAATGATGATTGCTTCATGTTCAGTGATTTAAACGCTCATGAACGCCTACCATCAAATAATAAACAAATGTTCGCAATATGTCTTTAAAATTTCAAGTGAAAGCATTTGCGCATTGGTTTCATAAAGTGAACAATTGAAGAAAAATATGCTAAGATGGAAATTTATCATTATCGTTATTGTTAAAGATAAAAAAAAAAGATATTTCGTGAAACAAACAGTCCAATATTGAAATGGCTTTAAAATGACAAAATAAAGAAAATGTTTTCAATGTTATTTTGAGCTTCGAATTAGCAGAAATTAGTGCGACCCATATTCCATACGTCTGACGGACACGGAGATATGGAATATACCCAACGATATCTTGGTGAGTGAAAAATCGTGGTCACGGACAATGTTTGACCATTGTTGCACCGCACCGATCAAGTCCTAGAAATATGAACCGCACCGATTTTACATTTAATCAAACTGTCGTACAGATGAATTTGACCATTGATGCACCGCACAGGTTTTGTCCTATCAACATGACGTAGTTAATACCAACTTTAACACGTAACCGGAAACTTGGGGACTACTTTACTTACTCTGATTTCTCTGAAATGCGTAAATCGCCTTTTACCAGTTGGTTTGATACCGATTTCAGAATTGTGATTAGTAAAACCAGCTTCGCTGGTTAAAAACAGAAAATAAGGTTTTAGACTGTGATGTAACGGTAAAAGAGATCGTATATATTCTCAGCAAAAATAAAAAGTATCCACTTTTCTACCTGTAATTTTGTAAAATTAGAAAACGTAAAATCGAAATTCTTTCTTTGAACAATTTTGCATTTCTTTAATCATTGCAAAGAAATAAACTTTTCTTGAAAATGTAGAGTCACAACTTAGTTATCTTTCCCTTTGTTAAAATATGGGTTTCAGACAGAAGTCAGTGTTTCAAAAACAATATCTACATTTATTAGAATAAAATCAATATCTCCAGTTCTTATGGTCAATGAAATCACAAAAACATTTAATAGTAAAACAACTGGTCCTCGATAAACACCACTAGATATCCCAACCATTTGAATTACCTCCCTTCAAATTAAAAATTTAGTGTTTTAAATCCTTTATCAGTTGTTATTCGATTAAGCATTTGCTCCGGTCTTGTTGTGGAAAGTTATGTTCATGAGAAATTAAACTCAAGTTAAAATCAGATGAAATTAATAAATAAAATACCATTCCAAGCGCTCATGATTAAATGAAATTATGTTAATGAGAAGTGGATACTTTTTATTTGTGTTCAGTATATAATGCCATTTTGTTATCTATTCGTGTTTGTCTGTTAAAAACTGAAGTTATGGTTTAAACAAGATTTAAGCCAAATATTTTGAAGTATCAAGAGGTAGGTGGTTTCGGATGAAAGGCAGAGTTGGACCCTCTCAATAATGTTTTTTTAATAATACACACATTTTCCAGGGCATTACTTAAGCACTTTGTCAAAAAGAATTGGACACGTAATACAATGATTAGAAGGTGTAAATGATGGGCTAGATTAAAAAGAAATGTTCAGAGGTGGCGGAGTGTAGGGATTGGCAGGTTTCCCCCTCCCCCGTGTTTATTTTGTATATTTTGTTTAATTTCTTAATTTAAACAGATAATCATTTCTTGAGGGGTGATACTCTTATCCAGGCCTATTTGTATGCATTGGAAGTTTTGTTCGAACGAGAACTCTAATCAGTGCTATTATAATTTATAAGGAAAACTGAAGGCAGTTAAGCACGACACTTATATGTTTGTAAATATTAAGTTGCGCTTAACTCGGGGAATCGTGAACAGTAATATGCTCTTCCGTTACTGCTCGTGAACAGGCTAAAACAATTAAAAAATTGCTTCTGATGCAGCAAAAGGAGTACACGGCGTAAAATGCGATGTGTTTGTGTTAAACGTATGGTGAAAGCGAGGGGGGGGGGGGGGGGGGGGGGGGGGGCGGGGTGGGGGCGCAGTGCTATGAGCGGAAACCTTCGTCCAATGAAATCGATCGAGACAGTTAACACTCGTAGAAAACAAAATGGGAGACGAAGTGTTATAATTCATAGGAAGAAAGAAATGGCCAACGGTTTGAAGACCGAGAGATAAATAGACAAATAAAAGGGTCCTTGCATGTTATTTGACGATAAGGTATTGATCAAAGTTCATTTTATCTTTGCATTTCAACAAAGAACCGAAATCGCATTTTTTTGTGTTCCACATTGTTTCCGACCTAACAAAAAGCTGGTCGCTCGGGTTACCTTTTCTGATGCCCATGAAAAACGGATTAATATTTCGGCAATCGGTTTTCGGAATTGAGGAAAGTAAAACCATGTGCATTTAAGTACCAAGTGCTGGCCGAAAAGGATTATATTTAATGGGTGAAAATTTTTAACAAAGAGATAGATAGTAACAGAGGCCTTTCCAACCTTGTCTATGATAATATACCAGTAAAGGGCATACCAAGTATTTTTTTATTTAAATCATATTTTTGGTTTATTATATGTATAAATGTGGTGCTTTAAATTGTTTAATGATGTCATTTAGTGAAATTCAAGCACAGGGTTCGGGGAGGTGGGGTTGGGGCGTGTAGGGTCCGATACTGCCGCCTGTGTATAGAATAGAATATTGTTCGCTAACCTTTAGGAGAGCGAGATAAAAAAACATGTTTAAAGGGAGGTGTGCAGGGTCGAGCAGGTGCACTCGGTAAAATCGTAAACAGATCGATCTATGTAACACTTACGTGTACTTTTCACTAAACTCTACATTTCAAACCCTCCAGGAGGAAGTTTTCGGTTAATGTTACCATTTTACCGGACCTGAAAACAAACCGCTGAAGAAATCCCTATACAAAAATACATTCTATATTTAGCGATCGTGGGAATGTCACGTGGTCATTCAACAATTAAACAACAACATTTTGAAACAAATGGCAACGTCGATAGTCGGCAAGGTACACCGAATGCGTATTTTGGTTGAAGTGATCACGTGACAATCCCAAAAACCACCGCGGCTTTACGCGGGAAATACAAAAATAGCTAACCTATGCGCGTCGCATAGGATAGGAAACACCATTTATATATCTTTTTATAAAATATTGGTTTGAAATATTTCGGGTGTAAATCAATATTTGAGCTTCAAATAATAATATTCAACTGATTGATAACCCTTTTCGCAAATCTGTTCCATTCATCAATCCTGCGCATCTCCCTTAAAAGTATGTTTTTCATACCCAAATGAAAACCATCAAATATTGATTCAATCCTTATATTTACATTTATAAATAATGTCATTAATACAGAAATAACTAGAAGAATGCGTGATAGTACGTGCGTGCTCGGCGACGTCACACGTCAAAACATAGTGCAACATAATGAACACACGATGCGAGAACGCGAAAGTACGATGCGAAGACTTAATTTTATTGTGTTTTGTCGTTTTCCTGGTCTCGCTGTCCTGAGGGCAACACAAACATGTTTAAATGGTAAGGAAAGGAGATGATAAAACAAAAAGAAAACTGCTTTTCTACTCCACAAAGATGCAAATTATTTATTTTCGTCGTATACTATTTTTAAAGAAGGAAATGAAATGTAAAATTAAGTTGAAAATTTAAGCAATAAACTTGAATGATTTGTAAAAAAAAAGACACACTTTGTCAGCTGTCTTATGAAGATAGTTCTGTTATGATCAAGTAACACATTAAAGAAAAACCTAATAGAAAACATGTAACTTGAAATCTGAGAATAGTACAGCATCTTGGAAAGAATATTATGTCATGATCAGAACTAAAACAACATCGTTTTAACTCTATGAACGTCGTGCAAAGCATTTTAACTCTATGACCATCGTGCAAACATTGAGACAAAAACTTATTGAGTTAAAGTTTAAAGTGTCAAACAGAAAAATACGATTCGGGCGCCGGGTAAGAATTACTTCATGTAATCCTATTACTATTTTACGATGTACCCATGAATGAAAATTTGATCTGGTACTTAGTATATCCATAATAAAACATGATTCTTTCATAATATTTGTAATAAATTGCTGCGTTTACCATTTCAACTGAAAATCTGAATATTAACAAAGACGTAAACGCAAAAGTAAGTTTAAGAATGAAACAGAAATAAATGAACAAAACAACAACAAAATCGAAAACAAGAAATTTCAACGACAAACCTTGTTGGAAAAAAAATATGTGGAAAAGTAAGATTACTGGAAGAATCGAGCAAATCCTACCCAGTGTCATGTTGCAAAAGAATTGAAATCTTGCTTGTTTTATGGACAATTTTAAGCTAAACTATAAAATGTTATAAAGAATGTTAATGTTTAAATTAGTTGAAAATGCTGATTTTAGTCATAAGGATCTTAAATGGTGTATTTGTATAACGATATGCGTGCTCGTCGACCAGTGAACGTTATTACATAATGTTCAATGTTCTGTACAACTTAATCACATGAATATATCTTTCACCTACACTGCTACTAAACGCGCACCTCCGGTCCCGACGATGATACCGAGAAAGTAAGGTGCGCGAATTCCGGTGAGCGAGTTGCCTTTGCGAATTTTACAATAATAAGGTCGGTTATGTCAATTTTAGCAGGATTTTCAGACTGACGCGCATGCGCCAGTCTTAAGTAACGATGCCGTGAACACTGCGACGCGCCGTCGTTAACTTCGGGTGTATCATTGCGACCACGAGAGCGTATCAAGTAAGCGGGGTTTTGTGGTCGCCGCGAGAGCAGGCCGAAATGTTCTGCACAAGTGTGAAGCCCAATGCAGCACACCATTCCACGAATGCTGAGCGATTGATAGTTAGTTTCCGTGTAATTTTGGAGCATCCATGCCAAAAAAAAAACGCCAGCTAACAGATGTAGAGTGAACTCACGACCAGCTACGGCATAGAACAAGCAACTGGATATGTATGAGTAGTTTAGTTACGCCTGAAAAATTTCGTAGTTGTGTGGCATAAAAAAGTAGTGCATTTTAAGAAAATACAAATATTTCGAGAAGGAATGCGAACTTTGAAAGATAATGCTACAAATAAAAACAAGAAAACAATTTAATGTTGTTGTTCGAACAACTATGAAAGGGTATTAAAAAAACGATTCAAAACAAATCAGTCATGTGACAAGCGTGAGAAAGCGTGGGTTGCCATTTTGGTTAGGTTGCAGTAGTTGTGGATTTTGCTCGGCTTTCAAGGACCGGGCCGGGCCGGGCCGGGCCAGTGTTCTCCCCAGCTATCATAACGGTTGTCGCGCTCGACAACCGTTAACAAGCTTTGATCTATTTCCTACAAGCGTTAAATTCGCCGACATCCGTTTATTCAAAATCGACATGTCATAATTTTCTGTTTCTTGCATTGTAAATGCCCACCGTAGGATCGCCTAACTTTGCTTAGGCTGTCTAACTCGGACATGTGTTGGCAAATCGATCTGCCCGACGGATTCGCTCCTGACATCAGATATCTTGCTTTTCGTTTCGCCAAGATAAGGTAAATGTCGTGGGGTCAATCCGTCCGGATGATACTTTTATCTGTTGGATAATTAGTTGCTTTAATATTTTCTCACTGTTTTTTTGTTGTGTGCTTGTTTGTAAAATGACTTATCTGTATGTTTTTTCTTCTTGTTGTTTGCTTGTTTGTAAAATGTCTTCTCTGTATATATTGTGTACATATGCTCTGCCTCTGGGGGAAATAAAGAATATCTATCTATCTAGTAATAATTTGGTTATTCTTTGTTCTGTGATTAGAAAACAAACACTTCGAAAATTGTACTATATACATGTAAGAAAATAATTGAGCGATAATTGATTTGTTTTAAACATCTATTGGCAAGTTGCAGTTAGAACTTAAATTGCAAAAGAAATACATTCTGTGGCATTTTACTTCGCTATCATCGTAACGATCAGTTCATTTTCGTCGGACACATTTTCAAGTATGCATGCGCGAAAGAACGACGACTCGTCGATTCTATCTTATTTCAAGAGAAACCGGCCTTGTGAACTCCATCGGGCATTCTGAACTTCAAAATTCTAGAAATGAGATCGAGATCATTCCGGATAGCCCTTCAAGAGCGACTATGACGACGCCAAGTACCCTTTCACGTCGTGAAATTACCCCGACGCCGGACGCGGTACCCCAACATGCCGAGACACTGAATCAACGCCGGCTACCTCGAACAGCCAGTTCAATCCAGTCAGGTGTCGATCCTAAGTGGAAGAAAGTCGGCAATGGTTTTTTTATATATATATTTACTTAGCCTTGTGACTTGCATTTAATAAATAAAATAACTCAATTTCATGCTACTATAATAAAAAGGGAAATATGCATATCAGGAATCGCCACACTCATAAAACACAGCCTCCACCTGCAGCAAAAAGAAGAGAGGAAGATAAATGATTTGTTTGTTGATTGTTTAACAAAAACGAGAACCGTATGGGTTAGCGCCTTGGAACAGTCAGTGGCAAAATAATTTGCTACTGGGGGTTTAAACCAGGTTCTAGGGGTACACTATATAATTTATTTTACCTGTTTGTGTTAACTGAATACCTATTAAGATATTATTTTTATATATATGAAGCTGTCTTTATGTTTACTGGTATCGTAAATTAATTTAATTTCAGATTGTGAGTGGGTTTTTTCCACCTTATCAAGAGTAAAGACAAAGCTTAGAAGCAGGCTTAACAATTCAACATTAAATTCATTGTTAATGATATTGTGACGTGCCGTATCCCACCCAGTGTGTTTTGCCTTGAACTCGCTTTATACTTGGTTAAATAATCACCATTTCAATGCATTTGTAAAGATTATTGGTACAAATCAATTCATTGTCTTACCGTGTAATATATTTTTGCATTGAATATTTCTAAATTCTTCGTAATTGTTCAAAATATCGTCTAAACTTGTAAAATTGCTGCCCGGAAGTTAATTTGTCAGCCATTTTGGTATTGGTATTTAATGACGTCACTTACCTCCGCGTGTTTCATTGCTTTACGCGAGAGGCGCTTTAGGGTTAAAATTTAAGTTGTAAAAGCGGGAATATTCAAAACGTTAAACATTAGAATTATTGTATAAAAAGCATGATTAGTGAAAAATTGTTAACAGAATTGTCATACTATTTATAGTGTAATGATAGAAATTATTAGAATTGTTTTCAGTCATCTTATTTTTGAGTAATTAATGTTTGTTTCATGCACACATGCAGTGTGCATGCACAATTGAGATGGGGTTTCCTTATGGTACCTTTCCCCCGTTCCCACTGCACACTCGGGTTTTGTGTGAATTGCCCGTATATAAACGGTGTTATAGCCTTCGTGGACTCCACACTTTGAAATTCTAAAGCTTTAGAGAATTTATTATTCTTTTCTTGAAAACTTTTCGGACATTAGTAATTATAAGGTAGATTGTTTTTTGCGCTTATTTCATTAATTTACATTTGATAAATTCTTGATCTTGATTAAAGCTAAAATCAGATTTAAAACAGCAGTTTATTCTCGTACTCAGATTATTTTAATAATTTGATCTAGTAATTCCTAAGAAACATTGTTTATAAAATTATTGAATTTGCATCATATTTGGTCTTGGTCAGAGTACCCTGGGGAAACCTCGTATTAAGATTACGCGACATTTTTGCATTTGAAATCGGTATTTTTACAATATATTTATTCTGGAAATTAAACTAGGTAATATTTTAGTATTTTAAATATCGCTCTCCCTCCCTCCTACATCTTGTATTTGTTAAGGCCCTGTTATAGATTAAAAAATCATTAAATCTGACTGGCATTATCTCTTTATTTCTGTGTTTGTTCCTTGGTTTTAATTAAAGTGGAGTCCATTTTAGTTCCAACATTAATAGTCCGTTCAGCAAGTCCCCAATCAGTGTTGAGTGGATTTCAGTGTTGGCTGGGGGCCGGCTTATTAAATTATCAGCACCTCGGCAAGTCCTTCGTCGGGACCGACGCACTGCGGTGCCAGCGCAGGACCCTCCCATAAGACCCGACCTCGATCGCCATACAGTACCCGAAGCAGGGGGCCGGCCCGCGACAATATCCATGGAAGGTCCTGATGTACTGAAGTTTGATTATAATAAGGCAGTCAGCACTTGGGCCCAAGGAAAAAGAGGCGTCTGTAAGGTTTATCCTAATCCTGTCAGTTGTAATGAAACACTGAGTTTGATATGTGTGAGATATCTTGGACAATGAAGGTGAAAAACTAACTATACAGAGTATATAGTACTATATACAGTTGTTGCAGTAAACTTTGGTACAAATATGAAACTGTATAAAATGAGTTAAAAAATAAAGTTTCGCGAGCTAAAATCCATGAACAGTCCAGCGACAACCCTTCCAAAAATCCTGGGGAGACCGTAAGTAAGTTGGCGAATATTTTTGTTAATGCATTGTTGTGATCGACGTAAAAATTAAGATTGTAACTGTTTCAGTCTCTTAAGGTACGTGAGCCTTGTGCGTTTCATTGTTGACACTACTCAGTTGTGGCGGAGCCTGATCATCGTTATTCTAGCAAACTTTAACCACTAATCATACGCTCCTGCATCAAAAAGACCCCCAACTTAAGATTAAGGTGAAAAAAGTGGAAAACCTAATTTCCTTGCATCAAAATACAAGTACCTGCATCTATTGAAATCCCTGAATATACTGAATTATTTGCTAATGTTGATGATAGTAACTGTCACAAAGTTTAACGAAAAAATCACACATAGTTTCATATGTTTAAAGTAATGATATCTGTGCAGGGCAAGTTCGATTCAACCAGCGCGCCAGTCTTTCAACGCTTTCAGCGCTTTGATTTAGGATATAGACAAACATTGCCCAAAACGTTTAAACATAGTTCGACCTTCATAAGAATGATCTGTATGTTTTGCAGGTGGTTTCTTTGAACTCGTCGGATTCGCCGAGATTAACTCACTATCCCTCGAAGAAAAAATAAAGCGTAAAAATCATTCTTAGAGGATATTAATGTTAATGATGAATTTGATCAAGCACAAGTCATCGCTTACCGGAATACGCACACCTCATTTTATCGGTAGCACCTTCGGAACTGGAGGTGCGCATTATTTAGTAGCAGTGATCTATTCATTTCGGCTCATAACAACTGCAACCTACATGATGCTTTTAAGTTACCTCTCTTATTTGTACTTATGTAAGGCTTAGGCCTATCTGTCGTCTCTTTGACAGCTGTGGGGTAGTTTAGGCCTATACCCCGTGTACAGTTTGGACACATAAAGCGTAGGTTTGCCTCCAGATGGGAATATAATCAGCAAGCTGCGAAGTAACCTTTCTAGGAAAGTCTTTATGATTTTAAAGAAATTTAATGAGAAGAAGTTGCATCTAAACGGCATCCATTTTAGAAGGAAACCCGCTCTCAGATGTTTTGCCTGTTGACGCAAAATTGCGATTGTTTACATTAGCAAAACAAAACATGATATCAAACCTCACTTATTGAGTCAATGCTTGATCAATGCATTTAATTTCGTTACCAGTTATGAAATATGCTTATTAGTAGTCACAATGCTTTGTTTACATCCGCATAATTTAAATTAACAAAATCGATTTTTGGGAAAGTATTATATAATTTTTTGGTTTCTTGACGGGGAATGTGAGGATATATTGCCGGTCTGGGTGTCATATTACCCGAGCCGCTGGCGAGGGATAATATGACACCCAGACCGGCAATATATCCTCACATACCCTTTCAAGGAACCAAATAATTGTTTTATTATAATGCAAAGACCTTTTCAGACAAAAATAATTATAAAACATCGATTTTTCATTTACTTCGCTTATTTAATGCCGAACGGCTTAATTCCCATCTGAGAACCTCAATAATTACATGTCTGACGTCATTAATTTACCTGCATGACGTCACTTCTATAGAAATTGAATGGACTATCGATTTGATATTTATTGACAAAATTTGAGAATAATCTGATCCTTTTCAACGTTAAAAACAAAATACAAATATTTTCTGTAACAATTTTAATAATTCCTAAGCATATCGCTTTATAATTTACAAGATCGGCTTCAAATTATGCATTTTTTACGGAAATTCAAAACAAAATGGCGGACGACAACAAAAGGTGGGAGGCCAGAGAGGGAAATTAAGGCACGTGCGTTCATATCTACGGCCGATCCGTAAATACGAATATACATCAACGGCAAATTATCCAATCAAATTCAAGCAAATTTCTTTGCAGTATAATAAACAAGAAATATCTTTAAAAAAGATAAACGGCGTTGATGGAAAAGATTTATATATACATGTATATAAGAAAGAAAGAAATACAGAGAGGCAAAGCAGACACAGTTTAGTTATTTTATTTTATTTGTTATAGCTGTCGACGAACCCTCCCTGCCTTCTTAGTATGACTTAGAGATTAAGCGACCGAATCATGGCAACTCATAAATTTATTGAGTGTCTTTCAAAAAAAATGTTGAAGCTGTTGCAACAATTTCATACAGTGATAACAAGTCGATTAAAGATACTGAAGCAAAATATTCAGTTTCAATAAAATACCTCGTGTAGAGTGAGAATTCAAGATGAATAAATGTCCTTGAAATTTAATAAATATAAATAATAACAGCCTATTACAAGAGCGAAATCTACCAACTTTTAAGTATATTAACTTTAAAAAAAGTGGCCGTCCTGAGTATTGAACCCGGGGCCTCCGCTTGAGAGGCGAGAGTGTTAGCCACTACACTACAGTAAACTTGTATTTCGTACTTGAAATTAACAATCAGTATCAAAGGAACTAGAAAGGAACCAGTAAAAACTAGGAATATCATTCTACACTTCTCTTTCGTTTTACACTGTGTATTGTATGCAAGTGTTTACCTGACACCCAAGAATATTCCATATAATATTGTATTTAAGCCATCAATATTGACTTAACTGGTTACTTAAATCGTAAATATGTTTTTCCTCCAATACAACACCCACTAACAACCAATCGAATTAATCTATTTGATTTTTCCGCTGCATAATAATAAAAATCCCACTAGATACCTCTCCATCCTGCTAGATGCCTCTCTGGTGTAAATAGCTACCAATCGAAATAGTTTATTTCATTTTCCCTCTGCATAATAAGAGAATACGAGTATTATTTACAACATTTCATTGGTCGAAAAACTAGGTCAAAAGTGACCTTAGACAGCTAACGCCGAAAAAACTAATATAATGCGAGAACTGTATCAGACCGATTAACAGTCACTAACATTGATTATCCAGCAGATGTCTAAACTGGTACAAAAAGCTATACATAGATTGCGTTTAAAAATAACAATTATTGCTGATAGATTGTAAACAAACGTTCCGCAACCGAGACGATACACTTCTGGCTTAAATGCACTCTCTTACACTATCGGCTCATTACATTCACCTCTGTTATAGGCTGGGACTACTTTCAACTACTTTTACTTTAGCTAAAAAAATAGTTCACAAATTAAATTTAAAATTGCTTGGGTTTCTTTGGTTTTAATGAAAGATAGTGAAGATATCTGTCATTTGTTTATCCACAAGCTTTCACGTGCATAATTTTGACTGTATAAAACAAGGCTGTCGAGTTATGTAAAAAATCTTGACATTGAGCCTTTCGCAGAGATGTAAAGTGAGTGTATGGAACGACAACTCTGTGAAGGAGATTGGCTTAAATGCAGAAAAAAAACGTACATGCTATGATGAAAGTGGGATTTTAATGTGTCTCTAAGTTAGTTCTAAATTTAAGATTTTAATGGCTTGACCCTACAGTAAATTCGGAATGTGATGAAATGCTAAAGTGGAAGACTCTTTCTCAGTCGTTATCAGTTTAACAAGAAAAGTATAACACAGATGTGTTATATGTGGACGACATTTAAAGGAAGTTTGATGTTGGGTGTAAGAGTTCATGCAGGTTATGGATTGTTTTGTAAACAAATAAAGAATTAAGTGATAATATATTCACACTGGACATAGCTTTCGCGCTAACGACGCGTCTATCGCGCAAACGACAAATTTCTATCGCGTAAATAACGCATTTTGATGGCGGATTTCGTGGCAAAAGAGCGTCACCGCAGTAAGTTTACACTTTGTACTTCTGTAGATGATGATACAATGGCAAGGGACTGATCGCAAAGTACCCCCTCACCTTTCTATTTTTTGTTTGTATCACTAGAAAATGCACAAACCTTGCTGATTTTAATATAATTGTTATTAAGTAAACATAATCACAAATCTTTCACAAATTATTGATGAAATACTCTCAGACTGATAGCTTTATTCAGGGTTGGATTAAAGATTTCCACAAAAGAAGTTCGTTTGGGTCAGTCTTAAGGTAGTTATGTGATAATTCCAACTTTCTAGCCACAATTACCATGAAAACTAAATATTGATGCGCCTAAAGGGAGTTTGAGCAACCCCCCCCCCCCAAAATACCCTCCGGATCCGCTCCTGCTTGTTGATGGAATAATTTTTAAGTATGTCAAACATTGTTTTGTAATGTACACCAACACAACAATCTACAACTATATTAGATGTGAAGAAACAGTTTAATATTTCGACAACTAAAGTATATTTTAATACCAGCATCGCATAAAATGCCGTGATACGCAGCGTAGCAAAAATCAAATGCCGGTGTACGGTGCGTGGCCTCTCATTTTTTGCAAGAAGCAGGTAAAATATAGATAAAACACACTCAAATTTTACACTGCAGTGTCCTCCAGTGCAAAAAAAATTTATGCAGTCATAATTCTTCACTAGACTTCAGTTAAGATCAAGAAAAAATACGTTTGAACAGGAAATTTACAACTTTTGCAGCACAGAGAGGTCCATTTTCACGAATGATTGAGCAAACTACTGAATTCTGGACACAGAGAAGACTAGAATCATAAATAGCCATGATCTGACAGCCGTATAGGCCTGTTGGTTTGAGTATTATTTAAATATCTAACCAAAAACACGGCGATTTTCCAACCTTACCCCACAAAATCTCCTACATTGACACCGGTTATGCCGGTTAAAAGCGTTGCATATGCCGTGATCGCGGCGTAGTGCCGTTCGCGAAGCGTACCAGGTTAGCCAGGGTGACATTAAATTAGCGAAATTAATGAAAAATCAATATTTTCTATCGGCAATATATCCTCACATTCCCTGTCAAGAAACCAAATAACTATATAATATTCGTTTAATGACGTCACAGTTAATGACGTAGTACTTAGCATCGATGTAGTCTACATTTGCACGTTGCACGTTGTACACTGTAGATTCTCTTTTATTTTATAAGGAATGTGAAATAACGACTGTTCAGAAATGAAAGATACTGACCACATAACGACACCTGGAAAAAATCGATGTTTGTTCACTAGAGCACGCAAAATAAGACCTGTGTAGTGACGTTAGAAGTGCACTATATTTCCGAACTGATACATTTCTAAAACATGTCTCAGAGTTTTTTATATGATACATGATATTGAACACAATACTGTAATATTAATTATTTATGTTTTACAGAATCGATCTTTGAACTATTGTATTATTGTATTTTAATTATAACATACATAATTAATGGGGAAACCTTCACTTAAAGAGGGCCTGAAACGAAAAAGAAATGCCTTATTTGTCAAGTACGTGTGTTCCATCGTTGTTTAGCCCTTTCGACATCTCGGGCGATACCGCGTAAACACGACGTGAGATCGCGAAAGAAAAACTATTGTACAAAAAATTACAGGTAATGAAATACCTTAGAAAGAATGCATATAAAAAGATGTGACACATGTAAAATAGTCAAAAGGGTGGGTAATAATCTTCAAATTAAAAGTTGAGAAAGAAGCAAACGGGCATGGCATATGTGTTTATATAACTCCATTAAAAGACCTCGCCCGCGATTGCCTGAAAAGAAAAACCAATCAAGGAGACTCCTAAGACTCCATATCGAAAAATATGGAAAAAAGGGATAGTGATCGTTTATCTCAGGAGATCGAGAACACGAAAACACGATTAAATATCGCGTGCTCGCATCCAACTTTTTTGCGACCTTGCATTTCGCGTTTTCGCATCGTGTTTTCGCGTTTTTGTGATCTCGCTGCCCTAAATACGAGACCAAGAAAACGTGAAACTACGATGCGAAACAACGATGCGAGGTCCTGATATTATTATTGCGTCCTCGCATCGTACTTTCGCATTATCGCATCGTGTTCTTGCATTTTCGTATCGTGTTTTCGCGTTTCGCGTCTCGCTGTCCTGAAGACGAGACCACGAAAACGCGAAAATACGATGCGAGAACGCAAAACAATAATGCGAGGTCGTGAAAGTACAATGCGAGGTCGCGATATTAATATCGCGTTCTTCGTACTTCCGTGAAAAGCGTCGTTTTTTCGCAATCTCGCATCGTGGTTTCACAATCTTGATTCGTATTTTCGCGATCTCGCATCATGGTTTTACGTTTGGCAAAACGAAAGGGCGAGACAACGATTTCCCAAACGGAACACCGTATTGACTTGACGCATTGTTAGGCCTATTTGGTACAAAGGAACGCTTAAGTTCTTCATCTTTCACTTTTTTGTAACTAATCATTCGAACTATTCTTCTGGATCGCTCCCACCTAGAGGCACTGTCATTTTTTATTTACAGAAAATGGAAGCTAACTTTGTATGCTGCACCTGTGCCTAGTAATATAGATCGCGGGGATCACTAAAACATCACGAGTATATGCATAAAGGGCACCGGCCGTACACGTGTGACATTTGCGGGGCCAGCTTTTCCACCAAGGACGGATTAAGACAGCATAATGGTACACGTGTGACTTTTGTGGGAAAAGTTTTTCAAGAAGAAGTTGTTACCATCAGCAACGGCGTATACATTTACCGGAAAAAAAACATATCCAGAGCTTACATTGTGGGAAGTTTTTTTATTCATAAGCCAGTATTCTTGGCTCACGCATACTGAAAAGAAACAGTGCGAGAAATGCAACAAATGAGTGATTCACATGAGCAGACCGGAAAAGTACGAGTGTCCAACCTGTCGAAAGAAGTACAGGTTACGTTCTTCGGTGAACTATTACAAGAAGAAATGTAACTCTTCCTAAAAGGCGCGTGCAGGGTCAACGATCATAAAACTTAGATTGCAGACCAGTCTCAAATCTCAAGCGTGATAGGCTAAAATGGCGACCAGTCGCCTGTTCAGCCAATCAGATTCTTAAGATTTGAGACTGATTCAGATTTTGTTTTATGATCTTGGGCACAGCTCACAACAACCGTGTTAAACTTAAAGCAACAGTTTTACTGTATGTTTATGTTTCTCTAAGCTTAAGGCGAATTTTCACCGCCTGGTTGTTAAGACAGAGCAGTTGTTAAGTTCGTTGCTGTTTTACAGAGTTATTCGTACTCAAATTTTGATTTCTCTAAGTATTTTTGGCAAGTCGTCGCCTTATTTCAGTTTTCATGTACATGTATAATTTAGTAGTACAATTGTATTTACAATGAGCGATAGGTTGCAAATCAAGATTGATATGATTACGTTTGTATCATGTTCCGTTATTATTTAGCTACTTAAAATGTCTTTTATTTACTTTACGAAATGAGCACTTATCGGGAACTAGCTGTGCAGTTCAATTAGTTATATTTTGATATTATGTTGTTGTTAAAGACATTATTATTATGTTACAGAACAGAATTGTTTGCAACGTTATAATCAATACATTTACCAAGTAAGTAATTGTAAAATAAACTGTTGAAACAAACTTCGAACTTTCGAAATTGTAAACCTTTTGTCCCCAAATAAGTTGGCGTATTACTTAGTACTAACTCGAAAACCTTAACTTCATGGGATATGAAATTTATCCCTCGGTCAAACAGTGTATAGATCGAGATAAGCCGGCACATTCGTCCAGTCAGGAAATACTCTGTCCGCTTCAGATTAATTTGATTTTTTCAAGACGGTATTGAGTAGCGTGAATATATTAATGCTACCTAGTTTGGATATATATTAACAGTCTTTTTGTATTGTGTCCAGGATAGTTGCGCATGCGCGGTGACGTCATATTGCGATTAAGAACTAAATAAATAACTGTATTGCAGGAATCAAAAACTGTGCATTGCTAATCTTAATAATTTAAAAGAAGTTGCATATAGATTTGTGTTTAACAATTTTATCATTACGAAGAATGAAACATAACTGAATTTGCATGCCCCCTAGTGTGGAATAAAGTAGGTCATCTGACTTGCAGGTGTTGTAAAAAAACGAGTGAACATTGTTAATGACTGCTGACTTTGTTGCAATCTATCAAAAGTTTGTTTTTAATATTCGATCGGAATGTTTTCCTACTGAGAAAAACACAGTTGTCCATGTTAGTGACATGCTATCTTTCCGTTCCATTGATTCGTTGTGTTAAATCGTTATCTTGGGAAATTGTGAAATCGATACCGGATGTTTACACAATTTAAAATAACTAATAAACTTGGCTGAATTATGGATTTAAAATGGTATTGAATGACTGATATTCAGTTTGTAAGGATTGATTAAGTGAACATATTATTGTAAAACAAGATTATATTGAAGCATAGAAATTAACTTGATGGCTAATCAAGAATCTTTGCTGAAAATTCATCCAGATCCAGAATGTTGAAAAAGAGCTGTTTTTTTACGTTTTTATATGGACAGTCGCTGTGCATATAGGAACATATAAGATAGCAAATGCATCTTTGTTGTCTGGCCAACAAATTAACATGAAGAAGCAACCTCTTCTGAAAGTGAAGACAGTCTGCTAGTTGAAGCTTACCCTAGACCAAGTCCATATTGTTTAACACATCATGAAGTGAGACTGGCTCATAATCCAAAGGTAGGAAGATTTTTTCGTTATTGGCTAATTTGGTAAAGAAATTGTCACTTATATTTATTTCACTTAGAAAAATCTATAATTCACTGGAAAACATAAAATAAATAGTGGTCTACATCACATACATTGATAGTATAAGTTTGTTTTGTGTTTAAGGATTCTGCATTTAAAACTAGATGTTTTTTGTAAAAAACGCATGTCATGTCTCCCCCCTGCGCCGCTCCCCCCCCAAAAAAAAACCATGCGCCCAGACCCCTGTGAGCTTGACCTTTGACCTACTGATCCCATAATCAATAGGGTTCTTCTACTCAATAAGGGCTATTACCCTATGAAGTTTGGAGGCTCTGGGTCAAAGGGTACTCGAGTTATTGAGCGGAAACGGTTTTCACTCTTTGGGTCACTGTGACCTTGACCTTTGACCTACTGACCCCAAAATCAATAGGGTTCTTCTACTTAATAAGGGCTATCATCCTATGAAGTTTGAAGGCTCTGGGTCAAAGGGTACTCGAGTTATTGAGCGGAAACGAAGTGTGACAGACGGACAGACGGACAGACGGACAGGGCAAAAACAATATGTCTCCCCCAGAGGGGGGGGGGGAGACACAATTATTATGCCCCCACAAAGTGGGAGGCCTACTGGTAGAGTTGCACTTGCCGTACATACGTACGTCCCCAAATCTTGTGGCATCAACTTCTCATAAACAATAAGGCGGATTTCTTTCAAACTTGCACAGATGATCAAGCAGGATGTGTAGATGATCCGATTTTTTCCTATGATCACTTTAGTAAAAACTGTTAATAGAGTTATAATAAACTCTTTGTTATTAAAAATTTACTTGCAGCAGTGGGGACATAAGTGTCCGAGGACATAAAAAATTTGTGATTACATCAAGAAATAAAATTAATTCTTGATGTATTCAGGAATGTTTTATAATGCATTTTGCCAAAAAAGTAATTTTGTCTTAATAAAATTAATATATTTTATGTTTAGTGAAAAGATGTGTTTAATTTATTTTCCGAACAACTTCAACAAGTCGCTTTGAAAATCTGTAATACTTGTAACTTTATAGTAACTTTTGTATCATGGTCCCAAAACATCTTTCATAATACATGTATGTGCAGTTTTATTGACAGTTTAAAGATGTATTTGTATGAATTTTTGTGTGGCCTGATCTAAGGCAAGCGGAATTAATCCGTGGTTATCGGCCCATCTATGGTTTTTGGTGATACCTGATGATAACCATAGTTATAATCAAGGGGTGATAATCAGATGGTCACAAGTCATATATTGTTTTCAGTTAACTTATTATTTACAGAATTGCTTAACATATTCATTTAAATTAATTTTCATTATTGAAATAAACATTTGTTTCATATTTAAATTGCAAAAGATATAATATCTCTTTATTCTTGAAAAGTTTGACCACTTTTCCTCAGTTCTTCTGTGTCGAAATGACCTCAAGCTCAGAAATAGGTGGGGTCAAAAGTGGAAAAATTTAAATGTGCTTGCATCAAAAAGCAAGAATCTGCATTAATTGAAATCACTGTAACCGCCGTTAACGCCGAGAACAATGGTTTTTGGTCAGTAACTATAGGTTACGTTGATGTCGATAGTAACTTATTGACAATTACTACGGTTATCGGCCGATAAGGCTCCAACGTTTACACGTAAATAAGATAACGTTTTGTTTTCGGGCCATACACATTTACAGAATCTTGAACCGTTTATACGAACGGTCACGTGATTGTAAAGGCAGCAAAAAATTTGCTGAAAAAACGGCAACGATGCACTTTGAAAATATTAATTTTATTTACACCACTAAGTGAAAATATTAATTTTATTTACACCACTAGGTAAACAATTGTATTTTAATATGTAATTCAAATTGTTGAGGTATAAAAAACTCTCGCATTGTTATGGGTTTCCGCGATGTCCAGGGATTCCAATAGTTTCTGAAAACCAGGGGTCATCTGATCCCTGTTGAGAATGTTCATGGGGTCATTATCAGATCGTCACTAGTCATATCTTGTATTTAGTGAACTTTACTACTTATAAACCTGCTTTAACTTCATTTTAATTTATTTTCAGTGGTTAAATAAGGGTCAACTTCTTTTTTTTTTAAATGGAATGTACACAAAAGTTTTCTTTATTCTTGCAAAAGTTGACCACTTCTCTCCTGCATCAAAATGATTCCAAGTTCAGAATGAGAAGGGGTCAAAAGTGGAAAAAAATCAAATGTGCTTGCATAAAATGCAAGAATCTGCATCAGCTGAAATCCTGGATGTCGTGACCATGTCAGTGAGTGTAGCAAAATGACGGATTCATAATTTCACAGGATACCCCCGGAAGTTTTGCGATCCAATAAGATCCCGTTTTAATGGAGTTACATTGTTATTTACAACTTACAAAGTTCAGTGAAACTTGTCACAATGTTATTAGGTTTGCATGATATAAACAACGTTTAAACGGCATCGTTTCGTTTTACATGGTCCGTGTAAAAGTTTACAAAATTTTTTAAACGTTGGAGCCTTATTGGTCGATATCTAGGATTTTCACCAATAACTATGGTTATTGGACGGTAACCCTAGTTATTGTCAATAGCTATGGTTATCAGATCAATATCTATAGACAATCCCAGAAATCGATAACGGCCGAATAACTTCCCCTGAATACTCTCCGTTTTGGCCATTACGGTACTGAAGAAAACTTCCAAACAAACCAGAAGTGCTGATTTATTTTTGAAATTGGTCTACTCTTTAATGTACAGCATTGGAATGAAGAAACACAACAACCTATTACTTAAACTTCTTTTTACATGAAATGAAAGTGTTGTGACACACTTTTTCATTTTATGTAAAAAAAGAAAGAATTTTAAGTAATGAATTACTAACATTACAATTTTAATAACGGCATATTTTAACTCTACGGGTTTTAAGCGCATGTATGAACTAATCCAGACCGGCTAGCATACTTTTGCCGTCTGATCAGAATCTGAACTATTCACGTTTTGATTTATTAGGTTATTTCCGATTAAGAAGGAAACATCGTAGATCCTTATTTAGGCAGCATGGATAAGCTGGCTGATCTGGATCTACACTGTTCGCACATGCAATAAAATCATTGTGCGTTAAAAGCGTTCTCATAAAGGAAAGTAATTTCTGAACAGTGTTAACACTGTCGAATACTTCATAAAAAATGAAAATCTGATGCATTTTGGCTGCTTTACTTTTTTCCATTACTATATACATGGTGCTCTTTTAATGATATTGATGGCCAGTTATTGATCTTTCCAAAGATTATATATCATGGATGAAAGTTACAAAATTGTTATCAACATTTACTATCACAATGTTGCAGAATCTGCAGTCTGTGAGGTTTTAAAAATCGTGTTAAGGAATTAGTTACAATTAATATAGAATAAGGATGAAGATCGATGTTATATATTTATTTCACTGCTCCATCTTTTCTTGATTTACCGGTACATATCATCTCTTAAGTTATTGTGGAATCATTCAGGTTTCTAGCTTATTTCAAAACTCCATTTAATAAGGATTTGTCGCATGTGTGACTAGTTTAGATCCAGATAAGCTGGCACATCCATCCCATCCCATCTGGTTCTACACTGTTGGCCTACGCGCTAATTGTCATATATTAAAGAAAAATATTAATTTTTTTTTGCTACGCATATGAAATTTCAAGATTCCCGGTTAATGGTATTGGTGTACGAACATTTTGCATATTATGCATGTTTTAATGATACATGATAAAAAGTAATAAGTGGTTGTTAAATTTTGCCCAGTGACTTGTACAAACAATGTCAGGTCAAAGCATATATTTAAAAAATGAAATGATTAAACTTTAACCATTAACAGTCTGATTTTTTGGATTTGTGAAGATCACAAGCTTACCATGGTTTACCCTGCTCTTTACTTGTAAACTTATGAAAACAACTGTCATTTGCTAAAGAATAAAATTAAAACAAGTCATAATAAAAAGTGATTTTGCGATAAAATCATTGCGAAATTTAATGCTTTTACTATCCAGTTAATATGATTTCAGTTTATAGTTAAATTTTAACTGTTTATCACAGTGGAGGGTTAATTTTGTAGACTTCATAGTCTCAGGTTTTCAGGAATCTTCAGTACCGTAATGGTGAATTAGTCACGTGACTACCAATATGGCGGCGGTCAATTTATCAATTCTGGGATTGTCTATAGTTGGTCTCTAACCACGGATATCGGATCAATTGTGCAAGCCACTTGCCATAGTGATTTTTGGGTCTCTTAAAATGATGCAACATTAAAGAATGCAGGATGTACTTATCATGTAGTGTTTTTATAATGCATTTTTTCATCTCACCAGTGTTTAGATTTCTGTTATGAAAATATTACAAACTCAAGCAGATTTAGCTGCATTTCATTTATTATTTTTAACAGCATTGAAATAAGTAAGGTTATGATTTAAAATGAATTATGAATCGGACCGATATCCATAGTTATTGGTTTATAACTATAGATATTGGATTATTTGGGCAATCTCAATGTCAAAGTGAAACAGATATAATGGCAAGACAACAACCTAGAATATTGATTTATATCTAGAGTTTTGTGCCAAGTGCACATTTGATATCCATATTTTTTAGTGAAAATGATAGATAAATATTGCTCGTTAACCACAGTTTACTCCAAGAACTATGGTTTTCGGTCGGTAACTATAGTTTTTGCCAATATCCATAGTTATTAATCCGACATCCATTGACAATAACTATGGTTATCAGTCGATATTAGTGTTGGGATATGGGTTGCAAATAACAATCAATAATAAGTTTGAATCGGTTGCCACTTCCGATGTGATTTCACTGTTTATAATTGGTTTATAAATCAAATCTGTGTTACATTAACAAATGGTTTCTGACTTGTAGCTTACATATTATCCCTTGTTTGTGTGTGTTTGCTGCTACTTTCTACATGAAGGTTGGTGTTCCAAGGACAATAATAAAACTGTTCCGCTTGTTTTCTTATTTCATATGCACTAAAATAGGATGGATAAACAATGCTTATTAAAGAATACCCAACCCAAAACATGTTGTAAATAGCACTAAATGCCTAAAAGGCCCTACAAATATTTTCAGTCATGAATAGTACAAACTATTAATATTGATCAACATAATTATGTCCAATTGTGCAGTATTTTACAGGCAGAGGTGAAGATCAGTTTAAATTGATTATGAGAGAATGACATTGATTATTAGCATTGGGAGGCTTTTAAACATAGTTAATCGATGTCTTCCGATCATCGGTACATAATCACTAGCCGATATCTAGGGTTTTCACCAATACCTATGGTTATCGGGCGGTAATCCTAGTTATTGTCAATAACTATGGTTATCAGATCGATATCTATAGTAATTGGTAGATAACCATGGATATGGGTTCAATTGTGCAAACCGCTTGCCCTACTGATCTCTGAGTCTCTTAATTTGATGCAACATTGATGATTGCAGGATGTACATGTGGCTCATCATGTAGTGTTTTTATTATGCATTTTTCACCTCACCAGTGTTTAGATCTCTGCCATGTTATGAAAATATTACAAACTCAATCGGATTTTAGCTGAATTTCAGTTATTATTTTTAACAGCATTAAAATAAGCAAGATTATGATTTAAAATGAATTATGAATCGGACCGATATCCATAGTTATTGGTCGATAACTATAGATATTGGATTATTCGGACAAACCGCATGTCAAAGTGAAACAAATATAATGGCAAGACAACCTTGGATATTGATTTGTATCTAGAGTTTTGTGCCAAGTGCACATTAGATCTGATGTCCATAGTTATTAGTGAAAACTCTAGTTAAATATTGCTCGTTATCCACGGTTAACTCCAAAAACTATGGTCTACAGTCGGTAACTATAGTTTTCGCCAATATCCATAGTTATTGGTCCGACATCCATTGACAATAAGTATGGTTATCAGCAGATATCTAGGGTTTTCACCAATAATTATGGTTATCGGGTGGTAACCTTAGTTATTGTCAATAACAGTTACTATGGTTATCTGATCAATATCTGTTGTTATTAGTTGATAACCGTGGGTATGGGATCAATTGTGCAAACCGCTTGTCCTACTGATCACTGAGTCTCTTAACATGATGCAACATGAAAGAATGCAGGATGTACTTGTGTGCTCATCATGTTTTCTTTTTATAATGCATTTTTCACCTTACTATCAATATTACAAACTCAATCAGATTTTAGCTGCATTTTAGTTATTATTATTCACAGCATTGAAATAAGCAAGGTTATGAAATAAAATGAATTGATAAGCAGCTGATAACTTCCAGGCGTTCCATTTTTCAAATTACCTCCCTTTGAAAATGCAAAATTGATACAAAGGTTAATTGTGTTGCTATTATTCGCTCTGAGTACCAACTGCATTGTGGTTTGTGATCGGGATGAGATGCTGGGAGTGTGTTCAATAAATAAAAATGCATTATTTGGAGGTAATTTAGCAATTTTATTAGTTTTATTATTAAATATTTTTTCTGGAAATTCACAAAATATAGTGTATTGGATATTTTACATAAATATATGAAACTTTTTGTAAACCAAGAATTATTTTTAAGATTATTTAACAGAATGAAACACACTTTCATGTTTTTGTCCAATCATGAGCTATTCAGTAAGGAATTCCAGAAAATAAGTCTTAAAAAGATTACCCTATCATGTAAAAAAGGTTCCAAAGTTAAGTTCACCTGAACTAGAGGAAGCCTGAATGTCTTCAAGACATAATATCGCTTTTGTCAATTCTGTTGTAAAGTAAATTGATATTGTTGTTTTTAAATTATATATTTTGTAAACACCTTTATTACATAAGCATTGGGGAAGAAGTTGTATTCTAAAGGGTATGGTAATTGAAACCCATAGTAGTGGTTAAAAATCATAAAATTCGTAGAATATTGAATTGTTCTTCAAAATCAACAAAACATACATGTATCATACTTGATAGGCAAATAACATGTGGTGAGAACACTATTAAAAGTGAAAATAATGAAAATTTGTAAGAACAAGTGTGATATTGATAGGCAAGGTTTGAAATCAGAATGCATGTTGGATTGCTTTCTTTCAAAATATCATTGAAACAAATCAACAAATGAGCTAGATATTGCAATACAATTCTGTGAGAAATTGTTCAGTTGTCTCTGAATAATAGACCGTCTGTAAAACAGTAAGTTACTGTTTTACTTTTTCTTGTTTCTATTTTCTACCAAGGAGCGACCAGCGTAGATCAAGATCAGGGCCCAAGATCCTAAACTAAGAGTGGAGACCAGTCTGAAATCTGAAGCATCTGATTAGCTTAAATGGTGACTGGTCAAAAACATATTTTATCGGTCGTTAGATAATAAATTAAGTACCGGTGCTCGGGTTAAAATTCTCTCAATAATGTCTTACATAATACAAAAGGTGTGTTCAGTTTACTTTACTGTAAGCCGAGACGTTGGTAGAGCACCGTACTGTCAATCAATAGTCCTTGTTTAAACCCCACCGACGGCAAAATTTGTCCGTGACAATTTGATTTCAGATTTCTGACATTGCCTGTAAGTCATTTGGCTTTTCAATCTAAGTCAAAGAATGATGCAGTCAGTCTTTCGCAGAAAATTTATAGGCAGTAACCGGATGCACATGAACAAGGATTAGTTAAACTAACCACCGGGATATAAACAAGCGGCGTTGAACACCAAAAATACAAAAAGCAACAAATATCTTTGTCAATTTTATATTAAAAGTAAATTAATGCTCTGAACTGTACGATATCGTATATATCTTTAAGTACCTGAATGAATCAGTTTTGTCTGTTTGTTTACTGGTAATTCATGATAAATCATGATAGATCTTAAACCGATGAATGCAACGAACATTAAAGTCACTTGTTAGAAATTAATGTATTTTAAAAAAAACTGTCGGTGTCTATGAAAACGAATATAATTCAGTAAATGTCACTGGAACAGGCAACGTACAACACAAAGCTAAATAAGGTCGACAATGGAATCATAGCGTAGACCGGCTTGCTTTGTAGGTAAGACTTAGACTGGTCGCATTTGTGAATTGTCGCCGCATCGAGAGCGTCCAGATCGGAAGTCAGCTCTCCCAGTTTCCCCCTTGCTTTCGTACGTCTTCGTTGTGGTAAGTCAAAGCCGTGTTCTCTGATGAAACACAAAAGTTACTATAGGAAGACAGGAGTAAAAACGAAATAAAATTCTTTTTAACAAACCGCAACTAATTCTTACACTTAGGCCTGTTTCATATCTTAAACGACCCTTGAAGCAAAAGTCTGTCACGAAAACCGGTGATCTTTCAAGTGTTATCAAATAATTGACATTAAACATAGTGTTTAAGTTTTAAATGTTTATTTTACGTGTATGCTTAAGAAATATAAAATTTATGTCTTATTTACTTGAAATACTATGCTAATGAAAATTTTACACCTTGGATGATTTCTTTTGGTATAAGAAAATGTGCAATTTTTATAAACCACATATATAGAAACGACGTACAGCAGCTGAATGCATTCTCTTCCAGACCTGTTTAACTCGTCGGCATCTTTCTCCGTATCTATATTTTCGTTGCCTAGAACAACGGGATAGACCGCTGATCTTGAAGTTTTCATGTAGAATCCTCTGCAAAAGAGTAGAACTTGTCAATAGTTTTTAATATAAGGAAAAACCTGGCCCCGAGGTTATAAACATTCTACTCATTCTCAGTCGAAAACCTACTCGTAATCAACTTTTTATTCTCCCTAGAGTAGGAGTACACATTTTGTGTTTATAAAACAGCTTGAGAATCTAGCACCTGTTATTTACCTTTCGTCTTGTCAATAAACATGGGCTGAGCCAGATGCGGGACAGCCGAAGCCCGCAAAACCCAAATGGGGGATGCGAAGAACTCACATTAATTGATTTGGTGAGCGATAATGATTCAACATTATTTGGGGAGTTCGATTCTTGTACGCATACCACCTCAAGTTCAAAGTTCAAGAGGGTAAAGTCAGTCTGGGAGACGGTGGGTGCACAACTGAATGTGAAACTTGCCGTTACTTCCGCGTAAGTAGATCTAGTAAATAAACGCTATATACCCTTATTGAACCCCATTGCCTTTTATGGTTTTGTGTAGCTACACTGTCATAACCTTAACTTGAAAGCTAATGAGCAAATTTAGAAATGAATATTTAACTGTATGTACAATTAGCTTTTAATAAGTCCAAAGCTTTTGTTTAAATAGTGGTTTCATGGTGGTCTATAGTCTCTATTTTTAACAATTAAGAGTTCCAAGGCGATTAACTGTAAAATCCCTCTGCGTAAATCGGGTTCTTAGCTCTTTAATCGTTTCTCATAAGTTTCATTCCGTTAAACATGTAATCAATATCGCTCCCACACGAGAAATAAGAGGAACATTGGCTTGTTAATAATACACATGATAAATTTTGACAAACGCGTTTTCCTTTCTTAGGTAAGCAACATCTCACACGCACCAAATTTACTAGGCAGATGAACTATATAATGCTTGCGAAGTAGATGCGTTCAGACGAAAGCGTTCTAGACGCATTCAGCTCACTTCTTCTCCGATAAATAAGCAGAAGATGCATATATGTTACAAGAAATGTATTATATGTCAAATGATACCTTCCAACGATATTTTCATTCTGGTACGAATGGGCATATGCCGGGTTGTACTGTACAAAATAACTTTTTCTTTGAAATTACAACATTTTGCACCTACCTCGCAAAACTGTGGACGATTCTTTAGAATGGTGAGGGGGTACTTTGCGATCAGTCCCTTGCGATTGTATCATCATCTAAAGAAGTACAAAGTGTAAACTTCCTGCGGTGACGCTCTTTTTCCACGAAATCCGCCATCAAATGCGTTATTTACGCGAAAGAAATTCGTCGTTGGCGCGATAGACGCGTCGTTAGCGCGAAAGGTATGTCCAGTGTGATTATTGCTGTCTTTTATTGGCGAAGGGTATTGCTCTGAACAACAGAAAGACCCACAAAAAGGGTTATGCAATCATTATTTACTTTAAAGACTCGAAATCACCTTCTCCTTGTAAAAACAAAAACCTGCTATTATTGGACAAAGGTAATTTGGCAATGTTTACATTGTCGTGTTTACATTGGCGTTACATCGTCGCCTTATTATTACAATGTTCTAAGTGATATTTTTCGAAAAATGAGATTTTTATACCGTTGTAATCGTGGAAAAAAGACCTATCTGAATATGGTTTCAGAATTGGTTGATTCACTTTAGTTTTTAAAATTCCCAATCACACAATGTTCTATCTTGCGGTTTATTCACACTCGTGTAAGGATTACACTGTTCTAAGTAACTGTAAAAAAGTAAGTTAGAACATTGTAATAATAAGGCGACGAGTTACTTGCGGAGAAAATAATGGTTAGTACTGGTTAGTCCAAGAACACTGGTTAGGTTAAACCGAAAGTAGAGAATTTTTAAAAAGTTAAAGATAAAGACTTAACACAAACTCATGTAATTTATAGACTTCATCAAAACACACACGCTGCTGTTTTTCTGAGCAAATTCGGTGGAATATGAAGGTTTTAGAGAAATCTGAAACTTTGAAGACGATTTTCTCCAAACTGTAAAAAAGTAAGTTAGAACATTGTAATAATAAGGCGACGACATGTAAACAATGAGTTAATATTTTAATCGTTGTTTCATAAAAAGCGAGAGGCTCCCAATACTTGGCCGAGTGGTCTAAGACGCAGTCAATTTTAAATGCAATGATAGCAGCGCTGTTATAGATTGTAGGTTCGAAATTTGTTTTTTTTTAGATTTTTTTTTTACAAAATATATATTTCCGTGAAAAAATTAACTGAAGCAAAATGCATATAATACTTTGAAATAACTGCAATAAAATTTTAAAAAATATATCCTTAACCCCTGTTTACATTCTATTAATAATTGAAAACATCGCCAATTTTTGTCCAACAATATTGACCTGGCATTCTTGCATTTGACCCCATATTCGTTAACTTTCGTAAATGTTACGATCGGTAGTCCGGCATCTATTCCAATACTCCACACATCACTGAGGTGTAAATTGAATAATATATCGGTGTTTTCGCTGATACCCGTGTTTATTCAATGACCTTTACGAAAATTAATAAAGTGCCAGGTCAATATTGTTGGACTATAACTTGGTCAACCTATAGAATCGTCAATTTCAACATCAGAAATATTTGCAAACAAAGAACCATTATATATAGGTCACACTCACGCGCCAAAATCAAGTCACATGATCGCTAATATTTGTAAACAAAACACAATCTTCAATATTCCGCCAAGAATAACTATCTGAACAATGTCTCTTACTACATGTTCACTCTTTTTATAACTGCTTACAACAATAAACTTTCAATTCGCAAATATTTTGATTAAGAGAAAACACCAACTCATCTCATATTACCTATTTATATATAACATTGAGCTGATACTTAGGGCGCAGGGTACAGTTTCCGAGGCTTCCGTCAGAGTCAGGGACCCCGTGCAAGCTTACATTGACCAAAAATAAAAACTTTGCACAGCTAAAATTGTGTTGTTGTACTTTCTGTGTTGCAGGGGTCTAGCTTTTTACAAACCACAACCAACTGTTCCACAGAACCAGTCATTTGATCTACACAGGCATTTAAAGTCACCCCAAGTCCTGATTTTCAAATGCAAATTTGGCCGAAATTCTACATATTTGAGAACCTGCAAAATATTTCCTGCAATGACTTTTCAAATAAAACCCCTTTCATGCTAATATTTTATGTCTCCCTAATCTCCCAAGCAGCTGGAAAGTGTCTCCCATCCGTTTCGATTTTTCAGCATTTGACATTGAAATACCTCACCCCCAAATTATTCTCAAATTCAGCCCGGCCGAATGCGTTTTCATCCGGCAACTGTTCAACTCAGAACATACAAAGCTAGCATCAATGCATTTGAGCCACTGTGATCAGATTTCACATTTCATATACTATACAATATTATAAAGAATATGCCATCTTTATTTCAAACAATGATTTTAATGCATTTTATTCACGGCTACCCAAAATACTTAGAAAATCGACCGGGACCAAAGTGCGAAACTATCCCCTGCCCCTTTAACGTTCGCTGACAACCGGGCAACCTGATACTCAACATTCGCTGTAAACGTCTATGTGATGCCGGGCCCATTTTTTTATTCTTTTGTGTCGGAAATGATTACGTTGTAAAGGTTATCAAGTAATAGTTAAATAGTACTAATAAGTAATGACTCATCATTCGTCCAGAAAACAGCTTGATTGCTGAAGTAGAGATAATAATGCAAAGCAGTGAAACAGGCAAGAAGTCTATCGGATTCTATTTAAATTAGTGGTCTATAGCCTAAACAGTCACGTGCTCCTCCATGGTTTATCTCACTGGCGCTTGACCAGCCGCCCCGCCCCCTGCCAACCCTTAAGCCTTTGATTTTTTTTGTAAAAATGGTGTCAAGTCACTAATATTATTCCATTCAAGTATGCGAAAATACACCGTCAAAATCATTGTTTGAAAAAAAAATGTATATTCTATTTATATAATTGAACAATGGTCAGGAACGGTTCCAGACCCTACAGCTGTTTGGTTCAACGCATAGAATATATATATATTTTTAACTACGATTTAGACGGTGTATTTTCGCATATTTTGATAGAATGGAACAATATTAGTGACTTGACACCATTTTTACAAAAAAATCAAAGGCGTAAGTGTTGGATTGGGGTTGGGGCGGCTGGTCAAGCGCCAGTGGTATATGTCAATTCGTTATATCAATATCACACCCGTCAACCGGAAGAGCCAGGAGCGGACGGCACATCCAGGCGCAGACTCGGTAAGTTTTTTATACGTGACAGTAACTGTTGTGTAGGAAATTATCATTTTCGCTAGTTTTGATTGAATCTTGGAAAAAATATCGGCTGATTTTAAAAGCCAAATGAATTCTGCACATATCCGTTGATTTCTGAAGTGGTAGAAGGGATAATAAACATTTTATCGCGATTCAAATAAGGAAGTTTGTGATGAAATCATGAAGTTTGCGTTGTATAGCAAAATGTTCCACAGATCTGAAAATCTTCACAAATCTGTAAGCATTATTGGAAAATTACATCATTCCCCTGGCAATATGTGAAATATTAGCACAAACAGACTTTTAACAAATTCGCGAGGGCTTAGTGAATAGAGCTGGGGTATAGAAATGGTCAGGTCCATGGAGCAGAAAGCGAATTAATAGGTGGGGACAAGGAGCAGATATAATCAAGTACGAAAAATCGTTTTATTTATGGTTTTGACACTATTTTTCGTCCTCAATAGTGATAGTATAGTATTATAGTGATAATGTTGTCCGTCTGTATGTAAAAAATTATACAGAAATCATTACTTAAGGAGTTTGTAAGCTTGTGATGCGTAAACTTCAATAAGTTAACGGAATTATCGCTGGTTATTCATTTGCCGCACTGTTGTTGACCGCTCACAGAAAATAGCACCTCAAAAAAAAACGAAAACGAATGTTGAATGTCAAGTTCACCCCAGATAATGTTTAATTTCATTTCTCCGTTATCGATTTCTGTAAACTTAACAAAATTGTGAGCCAATTATATCTGGTTTAAAAGCAGTACAGTTAAACCTGTATTAAGCAGCCTACCTAGGGAGTGGCTACTTAAAACAGTAAGCTTTAAAAGAAAGTTAAAAATTAGAACAAGATGTCAGTTTAGGACATATTCAAAATGGCTGTTTGAGAAAAGTGGTTGCCGAACGCAAGTGGCTGCTAAGGGAGGTTCAACTGTATTTGCTTTCTTCTGCACGTTGTGTTTTGGTAAAATTTTCGATTAAGTGTAGCCTAGTTCTTGACATTTGCTAATTATGTTGATATTTTCCTATCATGAGCCCCAAAGCGTATTTGTTGTCTCGTAACTACAAAAAACCCATAAAATCTTGTTAAAGATATACGCAAGTTTTAATAGCTTGTAATATAGTATTTCCCATTTTGCAAAGATAATTTACATACGTTTGCTTTTTAATGAAGTCCACAAACCGGATAAAAAGAATAAATCTCACAACTACCTTAGTTCATTTAACCATGCATAACTTTTTTCTCTGTCGCCGTGACGGTGCGGGTTCGCTCCCAGCTAGAGGCACAATCATTCGAACATGACTAAATATTGTTAAATACAAATTTTTGAAAAAAGTGAAATATGTATATCAGGAATTGAGAGAGAGAGAGAGAGAGAGAGAGAGAGAGAGAGAGAGAGAGAGAGAGAGAGAGAGAGAGAGAGAGAGAGAGAGAGAGAAGGTGTTTGGAGTTTTTGTATCCAATTATGTTTCGAAATAAGCATTGCTCTATTTTTAATGCTCTTGAAGCACTGTTATCAAATATATTTTTTTCAACAGGTTACATATAAACATGTTTTAAAGTGTGGCCTAATCGTTTGAAATGTTTATATAAAAATGTATTGATTTTTTTATCCGTTTGTCAGTCAATATCTGAATTGATGTTTACTGAAAAAGTTCTTCTATTAACTGATTTAATAGTTGAATTACAATTAAAAACATGAGCTGTCACCTGAAATTGACATATACCCCCAAAATGCAGCTTTGAAATCGAATTGGTATACATATGTAGTAAAAATATGACTGTGGAAGAGATGATGAAGATACTACAAGCATATAATGTGAAAGATGGAAAGGATCATTTGTTAAAAGTCTGTAGTTATGAAGTTTCAATGAAATCCCCCAATTGGTTTTGGTCACATGACCCAGTTTCGAACTTGACCTAGATATCATTGAGATAAACATTCTGAACAAGTTTGAAGAAGATCCTACCAAAATTAAGACTGTAAGAGTACGGACAAGCTTTTTCTATAATTGGACCTTGTGACCTAGTTTTCAAGATCAAATGACCGACTTTCGAACTTGACCTAGATATCATTGAGATAAACATTTTGACCAAGTTTAATGAGGATGCCACCAAAATTAAGACCACTAGAGTGCAAATAACCTTTTTTCTGTAATTTGACCTAGTGTCCTAGTTTTCAGGGTCACGTGACCCAGTAATGAACATTACCTAGATATCTCTTAGGTTAACATTCTGACCAAGTTTGAAGAAGTTCGGACAAAAATTAAGACCGCTAGAGTGCAAATAAGCTTTTTTTCTTTATTTGACCTTGTGACCTAGTTTTCAAAATCACGTCACCAAGATACGAACATGACCTAGATATCATTGAGATAAACATTATGACCAAGTGTGAAGAAGATCAGACCAAAATGAAGACTGCTAGAGTGATAACAAGCTTTCTCTATATTTTGACCTAGTGACCTAGTTTTCAAGGTCACATGACCCATTTTCGAACTTGAATATCGTTGAGATAATCATTATGACCAAGTTTGAGAAGATTGGACCAAAATAAAGACCGCTAGTGTTTTCTATAATTTGACCTAGTTACATAGGTCAAATGGTCACATGACCCAGTTTCGAACTTGACCTAGATATCATTGAGATAAACATTATGACCAAGCTTGAAGAAGATCCCACCAAAATTAAGACAGGTAGAGTGCGGACAAGCGTTTTCTTTTATTTGACCTAGTGACCTAGTTTGAAGGGTCACATGACCCAGTTATAAACTTGACCTAGATATCATTGAGATAAACATTCTGACCAAGTTTAAAGAAGATTGCTCAAAAATTAAGACCGCCAGAGTGCGGACAAGCTTTTTATATAATTTGATCTTGTTACCTAGTTTCCAAAGTCACATGACCCAGTTACGAACTTGATCTTAATATCATTGAGATAAACATTCTGACCAAGTTTGAAGAAGATCGGATGAAAATTAAGACTGCTAGAGTGTGGACAACAACTGTTAACGGACGCCGGACGGACGCGGGACGAAAGGCGATCAAAAACGCTCACCCTATCACTATGTGACAGATGAGCTAAAAAAGCATGGACAAGATTTTAATATAGAAGTTAAGGTTAGGGTTTAGGGTTAGGGTAAGTTAACACCTTAGGGTTAGGGTTAAAAACCTTAGGGTTAGGGTTAGTTAAACCACGCTTGGTCAGGTGAAAAAACCCTTAACTCGGCCAAAAATAATCCGAGCAGAAATTCCTGATGATATGCACAACTAGGCTTGGTGACAAACACTCCTGTGAAGTTTCAATGAAATCCCTCGAGCGGTTTCGGAGAAGAAGAGAGGACAAGATTTTGCAAAAAAGGGCCATAACTTGGACAAAAACAATCCGAGCAGAAATTCCTGACAATATGCCCAACTAGGCTTGGTGATAAACACTCTTGTGAAGTTTCAATGAAATCCCTCAAGCGGTTTCGAAGGGAGGACAAGATTCATTTCCGGCGGACGGACGGACGGACGGACAGACGGTCCGATTACTATATGCCTCCCTTCGTGGGCATCAAAAACTGCAGCACCTACACCTCTTTAAATTGCACTTGTATATAAAAGGATATGATCTGCGTCATCCGTCGTTTAGTTTTATAGGAATATCAATGTTATATTTTTTAAGAATATGTGATTTGAAAGGTGACAATTTTATTTTTTAATTATTTTAAAATAAATGAGTGCATTGAGCACTCTGCAAACCGGTCATATTTACGGAAGTAACCGAAGATAAATAAATTGGCGATGAACGAATTGACGGTTGCATGTATGTTAAAGTTTTTAATTTAGCCGGAGTATGGACAGAAGACGCAGAAGATAGCCTTCGAGGTAAAATGTTTTCTTTAATATTGTATGCCATGATTTGTATGAAAAAAATACCATTGCAACATCTTATGGGGTTTATATCTCACAGCTTGTTCGCTTTTCAAGAGCTTGCAACAATGTTAATGATTTCAATGAACGTAATCTTTGCATTACAGAAAAACTCTTAAAACAAGGTTATCGGTATCACAAATTAAGGAAAACCTTTTGCAAGTTTTATCGCCGATACCCAGATTTAATTCATAAATACAAATGCAGTTTAAAATCACTTTTGCAACAAGGTATTTCACAACCAGTTTTTTATGGTGATTTAATTTATAAACTTAAAAAGATTAAAGGCAGTGTTAATTTCTCCCGGTTATTCGTAAAAACCATCTGTAAATTTAAAAAGAAAGGTTACCAACATGATATTTTACAGCGCTCTGCAGGCCTGGTGATTAACCCTTCTACAGTTGATCATTATGCTTACCTCTTTGGTTGCACGACGGTGGCAGGGGTTTAAGAGTTTATGAAGGTTATTGGGGAAATCTTTTCTTAAAAGAACCTAGAAACTCGATTTGTTTCTTTTATCCCTGTCATCGTGTTCTTGCTGATTTTACTCCAGGAGCTCTGGTCTCGGTAAGATCATTGAGTACCCCTTTCGGCTTTGCAATGCTCTTAGCTTCTTATGTTTTATATGTTTGTGTGCTTTTGCATGCAACATTGTTAAGCAGATAAGTGGGTTGGAGTCTTTTCACCAAGACAACTTGTACTTGTTTTGTGATATGAGAACCTGTTGGGGCAAGTGTGAGGTTGGTGCACCCTAGAACCTGGTTTAAACCCCCAGTGGCAATTTGATTTTGCCACTGACCTTTCCAAGGCGGTAACCCCTCGGGTTCTCATTTTTGTTTATTGTTAGTGGTGTCTTTTTTGAAACTGATTATTTTATTAACCATGCTCTCTCCCCCTCTCTTCTTCTTGACTGTGTGGGGAGGCTGTTTTTTCTGAATGTGGCGATTCCTGATATGCATATTTCACCTTATTATATGAACAGCGACCTTCAGTTATATCAAATGTTATCAACTGACGTCACCTCGTAATACATGACGTAAATGCCCGCCACTAGTTTTTCTATAAATAGTACGCAGAACAATCCAAAAATATAAACGTGTTGAATCACTGATCCCAAAATAATAAATGGAACTGTAAATGGTATATTCGAGTACATGAGAAGGCCTAATTTTGGAACCAGATAATACACAAGAAAATCACCATTTAAATATATCAAAATGTCGGTGAACATACAGCATTCAATGTGGTATGTAAGAGTATCTGGGTGATTGGGGAGGGGTGTGAAAAATGACTGTAAAATACAATCCCTGCGGGATGAAACGATAACAGTATTGATTAAAAGTACGGGGAGACCTTTTACGTCCGCCACACAGCACAGACAAAACTACTGTGATAATAAAAAAAATGCATATCAGGAATCGCCACACTCACAAAACAGAGCCTCCCCACGCAGCGAAAAAGAAGAGAAAAAGAGAAAGGAAGGAGTGTCTACTTTTTTGAATATTTGGTTTTTCCAGTTTGAAAGAGCATTTGCCTCAGCATGTTCTCGTTTCTACCATTTATTGCAAAAAGAGTTTAAAGTTTAATTTCCGCACGACAGGTAGGCCCTATTAAAGTCGATGTCGGATGGAATTCTATATTTCGGAACTTATGAAATTAAATTGCGGATTCTAAAGTCTTTGATAACATTTAGATCCCCTGTAACGATGTGAGGGGCAGGTTGGTAGCAAATTTTTGAATTGGAACAGTCTCATGATATTGGTGTATTCTCAACATATCATGATATTGGTGTATTCTCAACAATCTGTAAATCCTAGGTAATTTTTTTGTAATTATGCCCCCGCCATGAAATGGCGACGGGCATTAAGAGTTGCTCCTGTCCGTCCGTCCGTCCGGACGTCCGTCCTTCCGTCCGTCCGATATTCTCGTGAACGCAACTCCTCCTACACTACTGGTCGGAATTTAATGAAACTTGACCACAATGCTTGGCCTGATATGTAGTTGTGCATGAAGGTGGGGTTTCGCTCTTACATGTTCCGTTCAGAAGTTATTGCCCTTTGATACTTCCATTTACATTAGTTTTAATAGGAGTATATCTCGTGAACGCAACTCCTCCTACACTACTGGTCGGAATTTAATGAAACTTGACCACAATGCTTGGCCTGATATGTAGTTGTGCATGAATGTGGGGTTTCGCTCTTACATGTTCCGTTCAGAAGTTATTGCCCTTTGATACTTCCATTTACATTAGTTTTAATAGGAGTATATCTCGTGAACGCAACTCCTCCTACACTACTGGTGGGAATTTGATGAAACTTGACCACAATGCTTGGCCTGATATGTTGTTATGCATAAAGGTGGGGTTTTGCTCTTACATGTTCTGTTCAGAAGTTATGGCCCTTTGATAATTCCATTTACATTAGTTTTAATAGGAATATATCTCGTGAACGCAACTCCTCCTACACCTCTGCTGGGAATTTGATGAAACTTTACCACAATGCTTGGCCTGATATGTTGTTGTGCAAAAAGGTGGGGTTTTGCTCTTACATGTTCTGTTCAGAAGTTATGGCCCTTTGATACTTCCATTTACATTAGTTTTAATAGGAATATATCTTGTTTCTTATATTTTGTGCATTTTACCCATAACTTAAAAACTACTTGAGATACTGCCTTGAAACTTGAAATATATTTTCACCATCAAAATCTACATCATAACCAACAAGACCCATAACCATGCTTCCAATATTTTCAAATTATGCCCCTTTTTCACTTACATTTTGTGTTAAGAAAAATATACACTTTGCCCTTAACTTTGTTTGGAATGGAGGGATTTCAAAATAACTTGGCACAAATGTTCACCATAACAAGGCGGTGTGTCGTGACTGTAGGACCAAGGTCAAGGTCA